>VYZV01034350.1:243570-272423 GCA_013401275.1 Pandion haliaetus
TGGAGAAAACCCCTCAGATTCCTCTGAGCACAGCAATTGTGCTGCTGGGATGAGGTTTTCCTTAACTTTCCAAATCACCTCATTTTTTTATACAGCAGAACAGGCAGAAGAGCAAGCAGAGATGTGAGGGTGATGGGGGGTGTTCTGGTTTTGATGCACACTAATTTCTAAAGCTCCTGACCCTACAAAACCACAGGGAAGGGAAGGGAAGGGAAGGGAAGGGAAGGGAAGGGAAGGAAAAGGAAAAAAAAAAAGAAAGGAAAAAAAAGAAAGGAAAGAAACCAGAAGAGAAAAAGCAAAATGATCCCAAAACACCTTGTTATTTCCATGCTGCTTCTCTAAACACAGAAAAGTTTTCAGCCCTGCAAGGTGCAGAGCATAGAGAAGCTTTTTTTTAAAAAAAAGGAAAAAGAAAAGAGGGTAGCTCAAGAAACTGCGTGGCTCATGATCAATAAACATTTGTGCCAGTGTGGGGAGAAAGTCTGGGAGCGGATCTGTGGGAATAACAGAAGTTATGTTTGTTTTTCAAACTGAAATGAAAACTTCAAGATTCGCAAAAATAATAACAATAATTAACTTGAAAAATAGTTTTCTAAAAGGGACAGCTACTAAGCCATTTACACAGCAGAATGAAAAGAGAGTAAGAAAACTGCTTTTTCAACACATTTTACTGCTTTTTCTTTCTTTCTTTTTAATTTCTAATGAGACATTACATACACGTGCAAAAGCTGGTGCATGCGCTGATAAGGAATTTAATTGCATTCCAGTCCTCTTACCTAGTTTTGCACATATTTACCTTCAAGAAATGGGAGCAGAATTAATCTTGTGTTTGTCTGTAGAGTGCAAACTGTGGGTAGCACAAAAGCATGTGCATGAAAACACATGCCTCGCACTAAGATAGGTATCAAAAGCCATACAGTTGGTTCGTCTCAAGGCAGACATCACTGAGCCATGAGATGATGATAATTACCATTAAAGCTCCATGAGATCATGGTGGGGAAGCCCCTTTGGGGAGAGGCGGTTGGGGAGGAAGAGCAGACCTCTTTGCAAGGCAGCAGGGTTCGTGTGCTGGCACAGAGAAGCCCCAGATGCTTCCCAGAAGGAAAGGTGTTGCTGCACAGTCCATTACGGAAAGAGCCCTTCCATTAGCCATGTGCCTACACCTGAGCACTTCACAAACACAGAGGAAAAGAAGAGATGATCCTCCCTGCAGACAGTAGCTTCTAATTCACGCTTATGTTTTCCCATTGCAGCCTGACTCTACAACAGGGCAAAATTGAGCAGGTTGTTTTCACACATAATCATTCTTCTGCTTGCAGCCACTGAGAAAAATGAGTGTTGCCTGTCTTAGCCTCTCCATTTTTCTACAACTGCATCTGCACATGTAGATAGGTAACATGCAGAGCATGGTAACGGGTGCCCCACAGTGAAGGCTGTGTTGATTTTTCCAGCAGTTGGGCTTGTGGACCCTAGTAATAGAGAATGACTCTTTCCCTATCCAAGCAGCCCACCTGCAGCCTTCGGAAAGGAAAAAATGCTTTGTGACAGTGGAAACAGTAACCAGAAGTTCACCTAAACCAGAAACACGGTAGCGTTTCCAACTTCAGTGCTGCTGCAGCCACTCTGCAGTGGGGCCTCTAACTTTGGGAACTGTTAAAAGCAACAACAGGGAGAGACAAGTCCTCTGCGAGGAGATGAATTCCACCACAGGTTTCAGCTGACGTCACCAGCCCATCCACGTTGTGCTTTTGTGGTTTATGATCTCACCACGAAGCACCTCCATGGAGTCATTCCCTCCTATCTTACTGCAGCCCATCCGTTATCCTCTACCTAATTGCTTCCACAGTGCCGCTGCAACAGAGATTATTTCCTACAGCTGAACATTTGTATTCCCAAGAGTTGGCACCTGCCAGGTCAAGTTCCTCAGTCTTTACATTTCATGTCACTACAAGATGTTGCAGTGAACAGAAAAGCACACAGAGCCAGCAATCAATGTGATTCCCCCATTCAGATTTTCTTTTAAACAAAACGGGACTTGCTAAAGATCATCTTACACTATTCTATGGAAATAGGATGGAAGGATAGGGGAATAGCGCCAAGCGCAATCTGTCCAATGCACCATTCAATCAGAATTCCCCAGTGTCATGGTTTCAGGTCAGCTCAGTCGGTAACAAAGCACCACGAAGCTGCTCGCTCACCCCCCATCCCCTCGCCTGGCCACGTTGGGATGAGGAGAAAATCCAAAGGCAGGCTTGTGGGTCGAGACAAGGACTGGGAGGGATCACTCCCCACTTATGGTCACGGGCAAAAGACAGGCTCAACTTGGGAGAAAACCAAAATCAATTTAATTTACTACAAATCAAAACAAAAACAAAACACAAGGGTATTAGGAAGGGAAACTAAACATCAGAACAACCTCCCCCCACCCCTCCCGCCTTCCCGGTTCAGCTCCACTCCCGATGATTTCTACCTCCTCCCCCCGGCGGCGCAGGGGAATCGGGGATGGGGGTTGAGTCAGCTCGCCACACATCGTCGTTGCCGCTTCTTTCCTCAGGGAGAACATTGCTCTCTCGTTCCCTGCTCCAACGTGGTTCCTTTCCGCGGGCTGCAGTTCCTCACAAACTTCCCTGGTGCGGATCCTTTCCGCGGGCTTCAGTTCTTCCCGAACTCCCCTGGCGCGGGTCCTTTCCGCGGGCTGCTCTCCCGTCTCACACTGCTTCAGCGCGGTTTTTACCATGGGGTTACGGCCACCTTCGGGAGCCTCCGCTCCACCGTTCACCCCCATGGGCTGCAGGGCCATCAGCCTCCTCAGGCGCCTCCTCCTCCCCCTCCACTTCCATGATTCCAGTATCGGCAGCGATGTTCCTCTCAGGTTTTCCCACCCCCACACTACCGGTTCCCCTTCTTAAATATGTTTCCCAGAGGCGCTACCACCGTCACTCCCCGCCTAGAGGCGGGTCCGACATTTTGGCGCGCGGGTCCGACATTTTGGGGCAGCGAATTCTTCCAGCAACTTCTTAAAGGGGCCGCCTCTGCAGCCCCCTCCTCTGCCACCAAGGAAAACCGCGCCACACAAACACATAACACCCAGTTAGGAATAACAATAAACTGCAGTGAAGTCAATGGCAAGGGGGTGTGGTATGGAAAACTGGGAAGAGGTGTTCAGGAGTGTTGGATTTTTTTGTGGTTTTGTTTTGAGATATGGGAGCTGGGAGCGACCAACACAGAGCTGATGGCATCCAAGCTGACTCCTGAACACTGCGCGCACCCCTGGGGTCTCAGCTTCCCACAAAACCAACCAATTCATCCTGTAAAGAGAATGAGGATGGTCCTCATTTTGTAGCTGGCAGTGAAAGCCCCAGGAGATCCCCTGATATTACCGCTCTCAGGATGGCATCTGCAGCAGGTCAAGGAGCAGCAGGTACCATCTTTCACATTTCTGACTGGAGCTTTTTAGCACCAAGCCACTCCAGAAACACATCATTTGACATTTCCCCTCTCTGTAGTGAGGTTTGAAATACTTTGCATCTGCATGTTGGGCTAAGGGAAAATGCTGTCATCTCATGACTACACTATTGGTGTGACGCTGAGAAGTTTTGGAGTCCTTGACTTGCTTTCCCTCTGCAAGTTTTTTGTATTTGGAAATTCCCTTTAACTGTCTGTGTTTTTCTTCCTCCTCTCATGTTTAAGGGTAAGAGATCTTTTTATTATAGGACTTCTCCAATTGGCCTGAGAGAAGTTTTTCAAGCCAATATTAAGATCACCTCTAATCTAGTGTACCAAAGGAGTTCAACAGTGACTCCTTGATTTATGCCAACAGAACCTAAGGCCTTCAAAAGATCTCCCATCCAAATATTGGACTAATCCAGGCATAATGGATCCATCAAGATCTGGATAATTCAACCTCCAGCAGGTACAAGACCACTAGTAATGAAACTCAAGGGACTGTGTTTGCCCATCTTGGCCTCACAAAGGCCAAAAGACTTTTGCTACCCTTATGAAGGATCTTCCTCAGGGCCGTATCATGCTTAAACATGCTGGCACGAGGGGAAACACACTTGGGGACTATTGCTGTGGCACGCTGCCCCTTGTTGGCCAAGGAAGCCCAACCACATAACTAGTATGAACAGTCAAAAATGTGAGGGCAGCCTGAAGACCTGAGCCCCTCCATCCTGAGAGTCCCACATACCACAGCCGTGAAGTGGATAGGTGTTGGTGCAAGGCCACAATGCTTGTCTTAGCTGGTGGTTCTCACTGGGTTCTCACCCTTAGGGGTGCTTTAAGGGCATTTGACTTCCCCGCCTCCCCATAGCAGCTATCTCAGCACCCGTGTTGGAAATGAAAAAAAAAAAAACCAACAAGTCAGACTGTTTAAATCCACTGTTTAAGACTGGACCTAAGCCTATGCCTTCATACTGCTGCAAGAGCTGGTGCTAAAACTATAGGATTCAAAGTGGTAACAGGCAAGTCAGTGGCGAGTGCAAGGAGGTAGCAGCAGCTGGCCAGGCAGCCTAATTTGTGGCAAAGGAGGCAAAGTACGACCAAAAGACCCTTAATTCCAGCAGAGGCCAGGGGCAGCCCAGGTAGAACAGCAGGGCCAGGACAGTGTGGTGGTGGCCGCAGCTCCTACCCCCCAGAGCCAGCCTCCTCCCTGGCCTGCCTGGAGTTTCAAAAGCCTAAATCAAACCAGCGGGAGGAACTTGAATGCTTATAAATCTTCAGTTTGGACTTGGTTTAATAATGTTGTCAGTTGAAAAAAAAAAAAACCTAAAACAAAACCCAGTGATCTCTCCTATCTAGCCAAATGTGGCCAAAAAAAAGCAGTTTATTTTCATTTCAATTCCCCAAAGACAATGCAGATTTTTCTGTGGATGTCTGAAGCCTGAAAAACACTCAAATTTCTGCACATCTTCATTCTTTGAAAAAAGAATTACATTTTTGGGGAAGGCAAGGACAACTTTCTTTTCGTTCAAAGTCTGAGGGAGATCTTTCCAAACAAACTTACGAAGCTTTACCAAACTCTGCCTTTTCTTCAACTCCCACCCATGTGTACTTCACCATCTTTTTAACATTTGATGTTCACCTTCACCTAAGCTCACTCATCGTATTTGCCTGAGGTGTAACAAGTGAAGTCAATGGGGAAGGATAAATTATATGTATAATTCCTAAGATATTCCAAAAAGGCAAAGTGTCCTGTAGGAAATGGGAATGAACTGAGCCACTATCCCAGTTGCAAAATACTACAGCAACAGGGCAAGCAACTGAATTAACAATATCACAATGTTGATAGCCCCTACTGTAAAATACCATCCCTCCTTTCAGCCCCAAATGCTAGGAACTGCATTACTTTGAACTGTTATCACCCATGCCTCCCACCCACTCATTTGAAAAGATAAAAATCAAGGTCTGGACTGCTGAGTCAGATTACAAACACCCAAACAAGTCATTTACCCAAACTTGGGTTTGGTCACTTCTTCACTGAAACTCTGTGTCATGGGGCTGGCAGGAGGCTCTTTTAATCTCTTCCAGAGAAAGGAGACGCTGATAACCAGAAGCCACATGCATGGAGGGAAAATAATAAATAAATTTGCTTTGTGAATGGGGCAGATTTCTAAACTTCTGGTCAGAAGCTGGCTCTTCTCAACATAAAATCCTGAGCAACTGAGTAGATGACTGTGGCAAAACATTATGGCCTGGAGAATAAAGCACTGGAAACTGTGAAATTTATGGTTTTTTGGAACAGTATGTCATGTATGAATAACCTGTGGCAACTCAGGTTACAGCTGTGAGCCTCAGTTTCCCCTGAAAACTGATATCCAAAGTTGTCTGGATACATCCAAACATCCAAAGATGTGTCTCCCCACAAAAAAACCTCTACTAAAAGACATCAATATTACGGGTATTATTTTAGAAACTAAAACTTTTGAGGTGACCAGACTCATCAGTTCCCTGAGGGAAACTCTTCTCTTTTTGTTACATGAAAAAATACAATTTCCCACTCCAGGGTGAGCGCAACCTTCAGATCGTTACAGCTGAAGACACTCTGGTAAAGCTCAGTTTCCCTTTCTCTTGGGCTTCTTCAAGTCTCCTTTTTAGTTTCAGTTTATATTTCCTGTCTCACTCCCCGCCCCCTCCCCCTGCCCCACCTTTCATTTCTGGGGCTTCAAATTAAAACAAAACCGAAAAGCACTGCTGACTCAAGATGTTTTTGTATTTCTCTCGTTTTGACTAGAAGCCAGAGCAGGCCAAATAAAATTAAATTATGCTTAGATATCACTTTAGGGTTCAAAATGCTTTGTAGACCTTAGAAAGTACCTCCTTTATCATGGAGGATGGCATGTGCTGTCAGATCTCTTCTTTGCAGAGAGGGAGATCAAAACAGAGGAAGTGTAATGACTTGATATTTTCATTTTAAGCACAAAATACTTGTTTCCAATTCCTTGGCTGCATACTGGATGCCCCTGGGTTTTGGAGTCCCAACCCCTTTGGCATTTACACCCCAAATCTTCATGCAAATGCGACGCAGCATATGTTCTGAAAATATTCATGATTAAATAAAACCAAACCACCTTTGCTGAACACAGAAAAGAGAAACCTCCCTTTTGGAAGTGAAAAGGGTTCATGGCTCAGAACCATGGTCTTTACTGCAAGACAGTTTCATGTTGGTCTCAGATCTGCTGGCCTCTCAGCATCCCCAAGCTATATAAACAATGAGGATTTTTTAACAGATTTTGATTGACTTCTCATCCTCTTGCTCAGTTTTTTCTGGCAGGGTTGCAAATGAAGGATCAGCTCTTTAGCAACTGCAGCCAGAGCCATTAAAGCTCCCTTGCTCCCTGCCCCGTGTGGAGTGCAGAGGACGAGTGCTCACATCTTTCTCCTAATTTCAGCACCTGGGAATTATTCCCCATATCCTGCAATTTTGACCTCTTTTCCTTTCAATGCCACTTACACTCAGAAAGCAAAAACCCAGTCCTGGGGGAATATACGGGATGTTTTACATCCCAGCACAACACTTTCAACACTTTGTTTTGGGATTGAAAAAGGAGGCAAGTCAATCACCTGCTTGAGTGAGCTCTTTGGATGAGGCAAACAAGTGTCACTTTGTTCTCACTTGTGCAGCCCAGGCAGAGACTGAGGGGGGGGTACGGGAAGGTCAAGACAGACCCGTGATTTAAGGCCAGGAGGATGGTTTGGTGACTGAATGAGCTGGGCGCTTCACTTTCAGCTCACGTTGATACAGAGCATTATGCAGAGGCAGGCATGTTAGTGCCTCAGTTTCCCCACTGTAAGGTGGTGACTGCTGCCTACTCCCATCACAGGGCTCCTAATAAAGCACTCCTGAATCAAGGCACAAATCTGCAGTGCCGAGCAACCAACACACCACCTGCTTCATGGCCATAGAGCTGGAAAAGAGTTGTCCCTTGCTTTACCCTGGGAGCAGGAGTATTGCCTCAACATTGTCACCCGCTTTCTAGGGCCAGCTGTAAAGCAAGGCCAGCAGAAGGGAACCCTGCCAGACCTCAGCAGGCCTCACTTGAAGATGATCCACAAAGCAGGGCAAGCTTTCTTTCCCTTTGCTTAACAACAAAGTTTTGGACCTGCTGATGAATGCTGAAGCTTTAACCAAGCCCATACTGACTATAAAAAAAGCTCCCGACTGCCTCTGGGGTATCTTTAAGGAGTGCATAAGACTTCAAGGGCCCAAACACAACACAACTTGCTGGCCATGAATAGGATATACCCCTGCCAAAACCTTCCTCCACTGCATCTATGGCATTCTCCAAAAAATATTTTATAAGCCAGTCTCTGAGTTTTATGACATGAGCATATAGAAGCAAATGTAAACTCCACTGACCCTTGTGCAGCTTTTTGGCTCAAGGAACTGCTTCTTTTTGCATCTTTCTGCTCCTTCTCCCCAGCTCCTTAACTAACCACAGATTTCTAAGTAAGGAGGAAATTATGTTAATTGAAACCTTCTTAGTACATTATCAGATTTAGTGGGACCATTTGAGGAAGGGGAAGGCAGAAGGCTTAGGGCAGAGGGAATGTGCAGGATTAAATCACCCCTTGGAGGAAGAAGCCAGGGTGTGAAAGGCCAGCTAACTGCTTTTGGTCACATCAGGCTGAAATTTCCTTCTCCAAAGTACCACCAGAGCCTCCCACCCATGTCCAAGAGCAAGCCAGGGATGCCGGAGGACCAGGTCGAGGCAGGACCTGGTGCAGCTGAACTGTGATGCACCAAACACAACTTCTCTCCCTTCGCTTTCACAATGACTGTTAACAGCCCTGCCTGGGCATGCAGGCATCACGCATCAGTCGAGCTTGAAACACAGCTGACTATTATCCACGCTACAAGCAAACGTACTTGAGGTTGAGTAGTTGTCATGTTTTATTGACACACCATCAGATCTCAAACGCATCGTGCACTGAAACAGCTCATTCACCTCCTGACCAGCAGATGATAGCTGGATTCTCACAACACCCATATTTTTTATGATGGCATCTCCATGCAAGAAGCTAGACTTGCAAACCAAGACTTCTGTGGCTGCAAAAACGTCAGGGATGGGTCAAATTCCACTTGGGAGACATCTTGAGTTCAGAGGGGAAGCATTTTGAAGTCACAGTTGCATGGGCAAAATGACTGAGCAAAACATAGGCACCAGGCTCCAGAGTTTTCCACAAGCGTGAGTGCAAAGTTTTTGGAAACAGGTTTAGTGGGAATGCTGTTTCCACTGAAGTCCTCCCCTCTTTCCCCTCCCTGGCTGGCTGACTTTCACAGAGTCTCGATTTGCAGCCTGCCTGAATACCACTCAAAATATTTTCTCAATTAGAGAAGAAAACAGGAATTTGCCACTTGTCTGCCTCTATTCTGCTGCCTGTCAGCATTCAGCAAATATTTCAATCGTAGCCCTTTGCATGCTGCTAGCCCTGCTCATTTAACCTTTGGCCCTTCTCTAAGCTAATCCATCGGCCTTTACCTTCAAATCTTTACAGCCAAGGGCTGACTGAGGGCTGGGCTGGCGAGAAGCATGAAAGGGGTGGGGGGGATAACTTATGCCAGACTCCAATATTGCAATGTAGGGGGGAGCAGAAGGAGTGCAAATCTCTGACCATGCTCCTCAAAGAATTCAATATACCAGCATCTGGGATTAGTGCTTCCACATCTGGGAGACAATGAGGAAAATTAACACATTTAAAAAAAAAAAAAAAAAAAAAGGAGGCAAAGCCTCCATCATCTTGGCTCTCCTCCGAGCCAGCAGCATCCTGAGACTGGTACCTAATTGCCCATGGAGTCTTTGCTCTTTTTCTCCCACCTCAGCTGCTCTCCTCCCTGTGTCGCTCAGCATGTTGCTGAGATTAGTAGCTAATGCTTCCACTGTCAAAAGCACATGTGATGAAAATAATGCCCAGAGCACAGCCTGTCAGCCTCAGAAGTGCCTGCTCGACTTTGATGGCGGAGGATCCCAAAAGCCCGTGCCCGCCTGGCCTCCCCCCTGGCCAGCCGCTCAGCCGAGCGTCCATCCAGGCTCTCCTGGGGCTGTGCCCAGCCGCCCGCTGTACGACAAATCGCTGACCCCTCTGTCACGTGGATGCTTTAATTGTTCACATCGGTATTTTGTTTCTCTCTACTGTAGACAGTTTGCTGTCTGTTATCTGTCCTTCATATGTAATTAAATTTGCTGTCTCCTGGCTCGTTAGAAACAAGCCCGTCTCCTCCCCTTCCCCCCTCTCCCCCAGCCAAGTCACAGTGTGCATTATTTAGGTTAAATCATGTTTAAGTAACTACATATATAGTAGGTCGAGTTTGCCTTTTGTCTAGGATGAGACTGCTGCTTGGCTCCTTTCTCAACATGCCAGACCAGGAAAGCCCTTATCGCTGGAAGCTCTCGAAGGGAAACCCTCACTGGGCAGAGCAGCCGTGCTGCCCCAGGAGCAGAGGAAGGTCCTCCAAGCAGAAGGCTTGTCCAGTAGGTAACAAGAAGGAGCTGCCAAACTTTAATAAGGCAGGCGTAAAAGGCAGCGCTGCAGAGCAAAAATCCTGCCAAGAGGATGTTCATCATCTAGCAAGGGGTAACAGCAAGAGGAAGGTCAGGTTTGGTTTTTTTTTCACCTCCGTAGCTTATTCTAGCCACCAAAATGCACTTCAGATGACATCACTTCACACATCCCAGGTTGCCCGCTACTGTCTGAGTAGACCTCTCTTGGAGCTACAACACTGAAACTCAGGTGCTACAATGCAAGTGAAAGACTTCTGAGCTTTCATTCAATTAAGAATGAAATGATAGTTTCTGAAGTGGGTTCTCTCAGTGCACCGGTTAAAAAAAAATAAAAAATTGAGGATGTGGGTATACAGGTTCAAGCAATCTAAAAACCAACATGAATCATCACCTCAAACTCAAACAAAACGTGCACTGAACTGTATTAAAGGGTTAGAGCAGTTAAACTAAAGCCTGTAATGTTAATTTGCTCTCTTTTCTGGGCCAAAGCTTAACGTCCTTGTACACCATTTTCCTATGCAAAAGCACCATTAAGATCAGCTGATGTAAAGATTTGAGGATTTAAATATCTGCTTCTAGCTGGGAATAACCACTGACAGGACAAGCATGAGAAAGCTTGTTTCCTCGAGATTTCCAGCTTAGCTTAAGAGATTTAATCATCTGGATGAGCTTGGGGTGTATCACCTGAACTTTTGGATACCGACTGCAGCCAAGACCTCCCATCTTCTTTGTGTATGCACATCCTTGCTCATAGACCTGGGCTAGCCAAGTGCTTTAACTGATTGGACCGGGCTCAGCTTTGCTGGATTGCCTGCACAAAGGTTGTGAAGGGCTTCAGTGAAGACTTCCACATGAAAAGCACTGGAGACTTTTCCAGTGGTGTTATATGAAGCTAAATTACTGCTTGGGAAAACTGCTTATACCAGGAATGTGAGGCAATGAAGTTCTCTCTTCCCAGCACAGTCTGGTCACAGATGATGGCAGAACAAAAGCCTTCTGGGCCACCTAAGACCAATGAATCTCACCAGTGATGTGGGAAGACCACCATGAAAAGCCAGGGCATAATTCAGTTTTCCAGTCTATCTACAGCAGGCCCTCTCCACCACAAGGGCTTAAAAAGGATGGAGGTCATGAGTGTGTGTCATGCAAGTCACTGAAGTTGTTTTATCAGAGACCCTCAATCTAAACTTGCTGCCTGGGCTTAATACAGCTGCTGATCTACCAGGGAAATGCGCTGCTACTGAGCTGAACCCACCAAAATGGCAGTCTAGCTTCCCATCCCTACCCAACTTGCCCTCCTAATACCACTTGTACCTCTTCAGGAGGAGACAGTCTCCCCTGCAACTTTTTCCAAGCCTAGGCAGACAGAAATAAAATATCCACAGCTTGGTTCATCAGAAATACACCTGGCTTTTAAGTGTTGTTATATTATTAATAATATATGCTTTAAAAAAAAAAAAAGTTCTCAAGAAGGAAAGGGGAAAGGAAGGAAGAAAGAAAAACATACACGAGTGGGGGAAGGGGGAAAAAAAGGACAACAATCTGATACTTTCAATGGGAATGTCCAAAAATAACACAAACAGGATCTCCCTGCCATCTGCTCTGATCCTCTCTGAATGGCTTTCAAAGCAAAAAGCCTTGCCAAAACCTGACAAACAAAGCACCAAGCATCAGTTTTAATGGAATACCAATACTGCATTCCCCCTTCCCCCCTTTTTGCTACATATACACACACCTTCCACACCCTTCCAGTTGCCAAATAAACGACACTATGCAAAAAAATTTGCTTCGGTTACGAAGCTGAATAAACAAGGAATAATTTTGCAAGTGCTCCCATATGTCTCTGCTTCTCTGCTTACAATGGACACTAATAAGATTTGCCATAACTAATTCATTCTTTCACACCATTACTCTATTCTCTACCTTAAAAAAAAAAAAAAAAAAATTCTGCCTATCCCATGTGTATTTTTCCACAGCTTTCACACAGTTAAAATACAAGGGTTTCAACAGCAAAACCCACTCATCACAGAGCAGACACTTTCAACTAAGTTAAGGCCCTTCAGTGAGGTTTAAAGGTGACTTTTACTGAACCTAAAGGAACAGAAGAATGTTTGTCACTTTTTTTTCTTTGATTTTCCATTCTCATTTAAAAAAAAAAGAGATGTCTAAAGGGAATGATGGGAAATGGGGAGGCACAGGAGGTCTGCAATCTCCACACCAAAGGCAATGTGTTAGTGCACATAAAGTAGAAAGTCTAGACTCCAAAGGCAATGTGCTAGCACATATAAAGAAGTGAAATTCATTAGTTGTAAAAACCAGCAACTCTCCTATCTTTCACTTCGGCCCAGCTATGTGGAGCAAACACAAAGCAAACACCCAGCAGGAACACCAAGGAATTGATGCAGCCTGTGCTCTGCTTTCAGTCGTTCACAACTAAATACAGTGCTGGGATGCAGAGATCTCGGTGAAGGGCAGAAACTTCAGGTTTTTGGAAGCTTTTTTAAATGATTCGTGTCTCTCCTGACAAACCTAAGAAACAAAACTGAAATGCTTAAATCCACACTTCTTTGTTGCACTCTGTTCCCTCTGCTATTGAGGTATTTCTATGTGCCAGGAGCACACCTTTACCAGTGTTGATCAAGCTTTTTTTTTTTTTTTTAAAAAAAAAACCAAACAACAAACATCTGAGGCCTAAACTACTTGAACAAACAAAAGAGTTTTCCCTCCCTCTCTCCCCTGCTGCCAACCCCCCCAGTGCTGTATCTGCCCCTCCTCCTCCGGCACACAAATGGCCTCACACCAGACGGAACGGAATGGAGGGAGGACTCCCAATTATGCCTCTTTATTAACGAGGGGCCACAGTGGGGAAGGGACTGGGGCGGGGTGGGGGACAGACAGCGGCTGCTGGCTCCTTCCTGCTACCCAAAATGGGGAGCAGAGCTTGTGGGTAACCTACTGGGAAGGAGACTGCACAAAAGAGCTTTGGGCCACCTGCCAGCCCACCCCATGCCATGGGATGCCATGGTGGGTGGGCATTGCTGGTCTGCCCTCGCCACCACATCCAGGAAAGGGTGGCTGGGAAGACCCACAGGGCCCCCAGTTGTTTCTTGCAGCATCCTGTGGATCGGGAGAGCTGGGTAGTAGGAGTCCGATGAATACACCAAGCCATGGGGGTGGACACAGGGATCCTTGCTGCAGTTGGAGCAGCAGAAGGTGGGATGCCCTGGGTGAGACACCTCTGTGTGCCTCAATTTTCTGTTTGTAAACTGGAGAGGACCTTAGGAAAGTGTTGAAAACCTATGCCCTTTGGTAGTTACAGGACACTGCCTTCAATTTTCTGTAAGTAGGATACATCATCTAAGTCCTTTCTCCCTGTCTCCATGGTGATTCATTTCCTTGTTCCACTAGGAAAGATAGAAGGATATTTTTTGAGAAAAAGCGATGGTCAAAATCAAAACTCTTTCCTCCCCTCCCCTTTCAACCTCAGGCCACCCTTTGCATTCACCCTTCAACTTTGTGGCATCACACCTGATGATAAACCTCTTGAGTCCCTCAGGCCTCCGATTTACCCATCAGACTCTCTCCAGCGCCGCCTGCATAGCTGTCTCCATCTGGCAGAGCCCAAATCCTCCTTTCTCCTTACCTCACTGTTTAAATTCCTCTCCCACTGGGCTGCTGGCTATTCCTCAGGAACAAAGCACAGCCCCCATGAGTAAACATTTCTACCCATCTGTGTCCGGCAGCCACAACAGAAACGGCTCCCTTTACTCCCAGTGCCCCCCATAATTTTTCCTCAGACCTCTCAACACACTTGACATCCTTTCCAACTCCTTCCCTACTCTCAAAAACTACGTTTGTTCTCTTTGTCCAATCTTTGGGTTTGTTTATTTATTTATGGACCTTTATCCTACCTGTGCTCTTTGTCAAGTCTGTTTAGGGTCAACCTCTATCCGTGTTTTCACATGAGTGGCAAGACTGTGGGTAAGCAGTGAAGATGCAGGCAAGCAAAGGAGACTGTAAGGAGAACATAAAGCATTTTGACTTTTTCTAACTAGGGATTAACACATGGGTTTTTAACAAGGGGACTCCCTTCCCAGCTGACAGCAGCAGCTGCAGCTTCTGACTTGCTTGCAGAGTGGCAGGGAATCAAATCAAAGAGAAAAGAAGAAAAAGGACAACCCTTCCTTGGGGAGTAGGAAACACAATACGAGCTATTCTAAAACCCCTGCAAATACTGGCTTGGTTTTAGGTCAGGCTCTCCTTCCCCATTCTGTCCCGTGTCCCCTCCCCCCTCCCCCCTGTCCTCTCACAACAAAGGGAAATCGGTATTTTTCAAAATTCTTCTGAAAGCCAACCCAGCAGATGGTACTTTCCATGCCGGGGAGGGAACAAAAAGAAAAACCTGCCAGGATACACATCATCGAGATGTGACAAAGATGGGCATGGTGGCTGGCCTCTGACCCAGGGATTTCACATAGGCCTATTAAACCATGTGGCCAAGATGGGCTGAGTCGACTTACATCTCCAGCACACAGCTGCTGTACCCCACAGGCTCGTGCTAAGTTTTATTAGCTTAAGTCAGGCCAAATAGACTGAAAAAAGACAGGGTTTCTCTACATTTCCATCCCACCTTTTCAGCACCATAGGACAATCTCCGACACCAACATCTTAGCAGGTGGAAGTGAAGTTCAGCAGCCAAATTCACAATGTAATAGTAAAAGACATATTTAGACAGTTATTAGCAACTGTGCTACTTTACCAGTCTTACATACACATCAGTAATATGAACTCCTGCAGATGCAGAAAGCCAAGGGTAAGTCCCTGTCAGTCCTTTCATCGCACTCAAATGCTTCAGGTTAAGGATCTGGCTGTCCCTCACAAGCTGCCCTCCCTTTACTTTAAAAACTCCTCTTCCCTCTAGATAACATCAACAGCCAAATTTCCACTCTTTTCAAGGGTGCCCCAAGCAGACTTAAGGACTCCACATCCCAAAAGCACCCAAGTTGCCTCCAAGGATGAAGCATGATGTGGTTAATGCCACGTCTGCCAACCAGTGCACAGGGAGCAGCAAAGGATGTGCTGCCCTCCCACAGAGCTGCCCCGTGCTTCACAAATTCCCATGAAGCATGTTGGCAGTTGCTGTCCCCGAGTGACTAATAGCAGCTCCTGTCCACGCCCAGAGTCAATGACCTAAGGACAGATCGATCCCTCCCCATCACACTCTTCCCAGTTCCTCTTGCAATTGCTATGCTGTAGTCACAGAAGGAAACAGGCTTCCCCCCCCNAGTAATGCAATGGAATTAAGACAAGAGAGAGAAAACGCTGGAGGGAATTCATCCTAATGATTACATAAATTATTGAAGAAAAGTATCCCATGGAAAGCGAGAGGCTGTCCTTGGGAAGAGCACTCAGCTGAGTGCTGGTGAATGCAACATCAGAAAACAGGCAAGACAAATTAATTATCCCCATCTAACCTGCACATACACAGGATGTAAGAAGTAAACCACGTCATCAATCCAGTATCATCAGTTTCCAGTGGAAGATGCAATAAAACAAGTGCTTTCAAGCTCCCCACTAATACAGATTAAGTAGGATACTGATGTAGGGACTGTCCCTGCAGCTGAAGATACTTTGGTGGGAGACAGAAATGAGGGCTCATCAAACCCCTGTTAGTGCTGCTGCTCCCCAATGGAAAAATACCTGCCTCAGGTCTATTTTTCTTAGTCTTAAGGATGAGCTTTCATCAATTTACCCACATGGGAATACAGCAGGTAAAATTTAGGTGAAGCTACCCAGGTCAGCACAATATTTTAGCATATGCTGGGGCATGGGGGAGACTACTGAAAAAAAAGTCCATTTACAAATTACAGTGTAAACTCTACCTCGAAGGTATGAGGAAACAATTTCCTAGGTATCCTCCTGGGAAACTCTTGCCAAGCACATTACAGAAGTGCCTTTTCACAGAAGCACCAGGTGGGGAACCAGTGACATTGCCCCATGGTGAAGCAAGGGTGTGATCAGTGGTGACACATCCAAGCGTTCACTGCTCAGCCCTCTCCTCACTAGACAGAGCCATCATCAAGGGGAGTGGGGCCGTGGCCTCTGGCTCATTTGCTTGTGCCACCGCATTCCTCCCAAGAGTGTTGGGCAAGGCAAAATTACCCGCAAATCCCCTCAGGGCTGATTCTCATCTTTCAGCCGTGCGGATGGAGAGCAGCTCACAGGAAGCTTGGAAGTGCTGAAATTCCTCAATGAACCACCCAGGTTTATAGTGGTAGAGTTGTTGTAACACCGATGTCAATAAAAGATACCATCTCTGTACAAACCTTACCACCCAGGTGAGACAGAGAGCCATGAGAAACTGATGAGAAGATAATGAGTACTCCTGTAAATATTCCTCATTTGACTCTTACCACATTTTAGGGTTTACAGACCAGAAGGAACTAGTAAGGGCATCTCGATCGACTGATTGCACACTGGCACCAAGACTCCACCCCCCTCATTTCTGCATCAAGCCTCAACTCTTCGAGATAAATTTTATTTTTAAGCTAGCAATGAAGATGCAGAGGGTTAATAATTGTGAAACAAATTCACCAGTTTCAACGACAAGCAGAAGAGGATTGGCTTTCAGAAGGGCTGTGTACCCAACGCTTCATGAACAGGCCACCACGTGGGACACTCAGTTGTGTCATGGTTAAGCAACCACAGCTCAAAGAAAAAGGCCCGAGTGTTACCCTGCCAGTGACAGGTTCTTTGATTGAGTCACTTAATCTCATTACTCTATTTCACATACTGTACTAAGAGACAAGATGTTTTCATTTCTCCTCCTTTTATTTCTACAGAGCTTGTGAACTTCTTTCAGGAGGACAGGCTCTCCTGATGCCTTCATACAGGACCTGCCAACAGTAGACATCACTGCTATACAATAGGAACATGAGGAACCATCTTAAAACGAGCCTGGTAGAGACACACTTAGTTCTGCAAACACAGCTGCAGTTGACTGCCCATCTTGAATGACCATGTCCTCATCTTAAGCAATGCTATCTTCTACAGTTGCCACATTCCAAGCCGCATCTCAAATACGCAATCTCACTTCTGTAGTAAGACACCTTAGCCCTTCCACTGTCCCTTTCACGGCTAGCCCTCAGCTCCAGGAAAAAAAAAAAAGAAGATAATAACAAGGTGTTTTGCTTTATACCACCCTGGAGAAGTAGAGTTTTTTTCAGGCTGACCATTCTACTTGGAAGCAGAGTCCTGCTACTGCTATATGCACCATAGCTTGAGAATTGCTTTTCTGATAGCAACCACCCACAGCTCGGAGTCCAAATATAATCATGACGTAGAAATAGCACTTCATGTCCTGAAATGAAGAGGCCAACAGCCACTGGTCTAACTCACATTAGAGGTCATGGCAAGAAATGGAAAATAACGCTCTTACAAAAACACAGCTAACTAGACTTGTCCTCAAGGGTCACGTATCAAATAGAATTATTTTAAGGTTCAAGAGTTGGAAAAGTCTCAGCGTTAAAAACAAAAACAATGCATGTTTACTTTGGATATTTTTAGACTGCTTTCCTAAGGAAACAAGGCTAATGCAATCACACTGTGTTTGCATTTGTGTGTATGTGAATGCACACACAAACTCCTTGCCTGCCTGCATGATCCTCTCCTCAATGTTTTTTGAATATTTTGAACAATTTTGATCAAATTTGGTGTGAGAACAGAAGTCTTTGAGATACAGTCTTCAAAAAGTTTTGTTCAAATTGTTTGCTGACCAGAAAAAAGGGACCCTTGAAGGGCTCCCAAAGAGGGCTTAGCCAGCAAGTTCACTCATCATTAGACACCAGAGAAGCCAAATAACAGGAAAGTGGTCAGAAACCAACTTTCACAAGTTTCAGTGCTCTTAGGAAAAGAAAAATAAAGGCAAGCTAAGGGCACCAAGTGAAGCTCCTCTTTCCATTCAAATGAACTCAAGATGAGTCCATCATGCAGTCCCATTGACTATGCAGGGGAATGTGGGCAGCCAGAAGCCCATACGGGAATAAAGCATGTGAAGAATTAGACCTGACCTGAGGGGACTAGCTGGGTGTGCGTGCATGTGTGTGTGAAAAAGGGATTGAAGATAAAAAAGCTGGAGGTAAATCAGTAGGTATCTGTGGTCAGGCATGCCTGGAAGGAGAGGAGAGGCAGCACAGCATGCAAAAGTTGATGCTAGAGGAACGTGAGCCTGTGCATGAAAGACTGACACCCCTGTGCATCCCAAAACCTCTGCAAATGAAGACACAACCAGTACAGAGGTTTGCAGCTCTGGGTGCACATGGCAGCGTGTCATGTCTCCAGCACATCTCTGTTAGCCTGGAGGCCACAGTGCTTTTGAAACACAACCAGCATGCATTGACTTGGCCAAGCCTTTGTGACGCTGCTGGGAGCAGCACCCATCCCCTCCTGCAGTTCGGTGGTGGGGACTGTGGGACCTCCAGCTGGACCTCCAGCTTCCCTGCACTGTTCCCAGTTGCTTCCCCAGTTGCTTCCCTGCAGTGTCTCCTCAACTCCCAAACCAGCTCTGGGGACATTTTGTCATGGTTTGAAAAGAAAACAGCACAAGCAAACAAGGAAATGTCAGAGGGCCATCAAAACTCGGCTGTGGGAGTGACTGCTGCAAAGCAAAACCTGTCATTGACATGGATGGCCTCCACAAGCCCTGGTCATATGGCAGCTAATCAAATACAATGAGTCTTCCTCATTTGGCACTCTGCATTAAGCAGTAAAAGCCTGCTTAGATATCCCCAGCCCATCCCTTCATTGCTAGATGTTTGCTTCTTTAAGAAATACTTGACTACATGCAAAAAAAAAAAAAAAAAGTCACAATTCTTTGGGAGCAGACAGTGAGGGATGGCCATCAGCACTGAGCTGGAAAAGAAACTACCTTATTCCTGTCACAAGATATCCATGACATGATGCAGGGCACACACTGGTCCAGCAGGCTTTGGAGAAGGAGAAGGAAGGCTAAGAGCTGGGATCCAGCCCTCCCTGCTCTTCAGATGGAGGACTGAACCACCTTCAGGAGAGACCAGCCTCCTCTAGGTGACTACATGGGAGCCAAGAGGACTCAGCTCCCAGTCTGGGCACCTCAGGTGCCTTCAAGGACCAAGATGGACCTGGGTCTGAGTGGTTCTCAGCTCATAGCAAAACCAGTTTCTTAAACTCTGAAGTTTTTACAAAGAAATTCATTCCTGCTCTCTTTCAGGGGGGAGCCCGAGGTAGTTGTGGTGGGAGGGCACCAAATTGCAGCTGTTTCATTTGTGCCTTCAACAATGCGGTAGAAAGGAAAGCTAGCCAAAAAGAAACCTAGGATGAATATCAAAGAGCTGAGTTTGTGTAGCTTTGCACCCATGTGTTTGTGTAGAAAGACTGTAAAAACACCAAGAGCCTCGTGCTTGTTAGAGCAGCTCTGAATTGGTCTCTCAGCTGCTCAAAAGCCAGTTTCACCTTAAACGCAACTAGAAGAAGACTTCCCCACTGTACTGGCACTTCTGGGGCTCTAACACTATTCCGTTATCTGGGCAGAGGCTGAGGTCTACAGTGCTGGCATGAGCTTCAGGAACCTGCCACGAGCATCATTTAGCCTCAAGGTTTTGCTAAGCAAGAGTGGGGACCAAATCAGCACAGAAACAAGTCCAGGCTGAAGAGGCTGTGGAGGCTTCATACTTTGGAAAAAAAAAAGAAAAAGCAGCTGTAAATCAAAGCCTGCCACTTCAAGCAGGTACCACCACTAATGTGCAAGTGCCTTTGCCTCATAGCTAAGCCACACGCAGCACAGGGAGCAAGCACTTACACCAACTCCCCAAGCCACATTTGGGATCGCAACAGGAAGAGCTGACTCAGAGGACATCTCACACAGGGATGCCCTTAGCAAAAAGGAATAAGCATGCACTATGAGCAATTGGATGATCATGCACACAAATCACCAGGGAGAGGAGTCTGGCACAGGGGTAATCCGACAAGAGCTGCGGATGCACATGAAAACCTGGAGGGAAAGTGCAATGTTCAGTCAGTGATGCAAAGCAGGGGGAAGGAGACTGGGGAAGCGTTCATGATCTTCTGGAAGAAGGAGGGGTGCAAAGGGGAAACAATGTGAATGAGAGAGCCCTCAAGGAAAGGCGAACCGCAGAAGAAAGTTGCTTATGGGGGGCAGGGGAAAGGAAGACAATGAATTGAATTTCAAGGGGAAAAGTGCTAGAACTGCTTCCTGCAGAGACATGGCAAATACCTACAGGAACTCAAAGGAAAAAAAAATGTTGCATGAAAATCCAAGGATAGGGTTTCCTCTGACTGCACACAAGGAAGCTTTACTTCCAATTTACTTGCTGCCACTTAGGTCTCAGCAATAAAATGCATTCACCCATCCCAAGCTCTCAAAAAACCCCAATGTAATAGTAATTACCAAAAAATGAGTTTACATTCCCTGAAGCAGGACATTATGCATATGATGGAAGCTCCAAAGAAACTTTGTCAGGCTATGCTTAGAGAAAGAAGGGGTTGGAAAATGAAGTGTTTGCAGACACAAGAAAACACAGAGAGCAGCAAATGCAGGGAGAGGAATAAAAGAGGAAATAAAACAAAACAGGGAAATACTGCTCATCTGGGGCTTGTTAAATGTTACATGACAGGCAGGGAATGCTGATGGATTGCTTCATTGCATTTGGTGCCACACTTTCAGTGCCCTTCCAGACTGACAGTATGTTTCCTTATCTGAAGGAAAAGGCACCTTTAGTGATGCTGAGGACGCTGGACTTGAGCAACCTTGCTGCAGGTGGGAGAGCAGAGGCTACCGGGCTTGCCAACATGCCAGAAGGACATCCTTTAGGCTCCTGGCTTTTTTCTTCCCTCCCTCTCCAATCAGACTAAATGAAATGGAGCCATTTGCGGGTTTAGAAGTGGCAAGGGTTCAGCCCACTCCATCCCCAGGCGCTGAAGGGTTGAAATAAGAGCAAACACTTACAGAACGTTTGTGTGCTTTCCAGTTGCGGCACAAGCAGCCGCACAGACATCCCAAGCTAGGATTCACCTTCCGAGCAGCCCCGGGAAAGGGGTTAGGAAACTACCTTCACTCTTATTTTCAAGAAGGGGAAGCTAACGTGAAACTTGGTGTGGTCACGACTTTAAAGAAACCCCCAAAGTTGTTGGGTTGCAGCCAAGCATTCAAGCCGGCAGAGTAGAGGTTCCCAACCCTGATGCTCTCTCACCCCCTGCCTCCCTCCCCGCTCCGGGGCATCAGCAACCGCACCCAGCAAGATCCTCTCCTGGATTCCCTCCCCTCCCATTCATGATCACATAACATCCCCGGGGCGATTGCTCACACGGAAAAGCAACATGAGGAAAGTATTTAATGTATGTTTACGTCTTTTAATACAGGGTAGCAGCTGGAATCAAAGGCAAAAAAACCCAGGCCTCGGCACATGAACAGCGTAGCTCTCCACAGAGCCCGCTTCTAATCACCACCGCTCCCTGGACCACAGCTTTAGAAATCAGGCACTAGCCCCTATTGCCTAATTAGCAGAGCAGTGGAAAGCTTAGGAACAGGCATATCTTCTTCCTCCCTAAGTGGCCACTGAATAAATGCTATATCCCCAGTTCACAGCCCCTTTTTACATTGCTGGCATTACCAGTCCTTTGTGTACCCACATGCTGTTACTTAAATTGCTTCCATGTTTTCATTACTTGCCCTCTGTGCTGTGTGTATTGAAACTCCTGCAAGAATGCTGAAGTAGTATTTCAAAGCACTGGGGACTACTGGACATGTGGCTGAAATTATTATGCAACAAACTTAAGTGATTTTCAAGTCCTGATAGAGTTTGCTCCTCCTCAGGGGGAAAGATAAATTCAGGTGCTACTCTGTGAAGCAACCACTCCCGCCCACCAGACACACAAGCATGGCACTTGCAGGTCAGCTCTCCATCCTTACATACGTGTCTCTGGGGCCTGTATATATGCCCTGCATCCATAAGCAAGGTGGTAAACTAAAATAATGATGCTGCTCCCATACACAAGGGAAATGTGTACACTGGGCCAAACTCTCGCAGCAAAAATCCAAGGAGGACAGTGGAGTGATGCCAGCTGAAGATCTGCCCCACTGGTTTAAATGTGTTGTTCCCTGCTGCTGCTGCTGGTAGCTGCTTTTCTGGAGTTTGTGCTGATTAGAGCAACAGGCAACCAAACAGCCTAACTCTGAAATATCAAAACTGACAGAATCATTTAAATGTGACAATCACTTTTTTTTTTTAACCACTACCACAGCTCTCAATGATCTGCAAGCACATGTAGAAGGTACCTGCATGCTTCTCTCTTCTAGGGTAACCCACAGGTAGACTAGACAGCTTCAGCTCCATTCGAGCTGCTTCCTCTTGCTGTTTCCTCCCCAAGAACTATCTTCCCCAAAAAATCTCTGTAACTGCCATGAGACACATGCATTGGCCATGAAAGCAATTGTGCTGCCAGCACTGGAACCATTCTCCCACTGATTTCCAACCTCCCCCTCCTGTAGTGCCTTTCATCACCCCTTGATACGAGATGTTCACAGCCAAATATTGATCCTGCAACCCCTGAGCTAAGAGGCAGTCGTGTGTGAAATCCCTTCGGCTGCAGGGATACAGGTTATTTACCATCCTGGTGATGCAGGCTGCAGGTCTGCAAGCATCAAACCCCTTGAGATCACAGCACTGGGGTCTTCCAGATCCCTGCTGGGGACTTCTCTGCCACGGCCTCAGCTCAGCAGCTGCCATGTGGCAGCCGTTGGGTGTTTTGCTAATAGATGCGCTGGTGCGGCAGCCTTCTCCCCATCTGCTCAGAGCATCCACCTGCTGGGGTTTTTTTTATTGTTGTTGCTTTAATGGCCAGATTAGGCCAGTGCTGCTCCAAAGCGCTTCCAGCCTGTGCATGGGCTGTGAACACAGCACCAGCCAGCTTGAACCTCACGGCACAAGCGCAAGCTGGATGCAGCCACGTTTGGGCCATGATCCACCTCCTTCAAACTTTCTGCAATTAAAGTCTCACCCTGAGCATAACCACACTACAAGGTGGGGTTTTTTTGTTGGTGGTGGTGGGGTTGGGTTTTTTTTCCACTTAGTTTCCTTATAGTTGGCTTTCTTTATTTAACCTTTTTGGATGGCCACTTGAAGGGACAAACATGCCTTCCATACCCTTCTGACTGGGTGATAAATAGAAATGAAAGCTCCGATTTCTAAGCAGTCATATTCTCCACAGTACATGCACAATGGGCAGTGGTTTGCTAGTCTTTTTTTCTCCCTGCACAGCCATGGAGGGATTGCTTGTGACACCTTTGCTGTCACTGAGCATGGTCTCACACAACTGCTAGTTCCCCTGAGACCTCTGCAAGCATTCAGGGAGGAAAGGGAAGTGGAAATAAGACATTGCTTGGTGCTAAGAAGGCAGCCCATCCTTCTCAATAGGTGGGAATATCTCTTCTCAGTGTATTATAGGGCCAAACTTCTGCTGTGCTAAAAAGAGCTATTTTTTTTCATGCACATAGTATGCCATTTAGCAGGTTTCTAAGAAAAAAATCCCTTTGATTTTGGGTTTTTTTTTCAAGTTCAGCTTCTAAGACACGTACTCTCAGAGTGAGCAATGTTAATCTCCCTGGGCTCTGCCTTGAGTCAATGGGAAATGTTGATGCTTCAAAACGTGATTTAGAGTTATCAGAATTTTGGTCTAAGCCAGTCTGCCGAGCAGACTGTCTCCAGGGAGAGCCATTGGCAATTAGCCTCCTCAAGACTTCAAGTAGCCTTTGAGCATCCATGAAGTGTATAAGGTATGGGGAAGAAGGGACCTTCTGCACAGCAAGGGATCCAAGCTGCATAAGCAGGAAAGATAAGTCATACACTGAGCCCTAATCAGTGGATGCCTACATCCAAGATGAATTTGTCCAGGTTTTGGAGATACTCATGAGTCTTTCATCAAATCTGGGCTCCTGTCCGAACTCATCATGATATCCATGTGTTACTAAGGAGACAGAGGTGAAGTATTTGTACTGTGATAAAGCAAGCTGACCAAAGCTCCTTTGTCTAACGCATAGGAGAGGAAACACCACTACACCCAAAATAACATGAGTAGTCACCAGGCATCCCTCCCCCCACCAGTACTGCTTAAAACACTTGAACTAAATTTGTTTTAAAGACTAAGTGTAGGGGACATTACTGAAAAATCAAGCCATCAGAGAAACAAAAGGGTGCTCCCAAAGACAGCTCATACAAAGAAAGGATTTTCTTTCTTTTCCCTCCCTCCTCCTATCCTTGACTAAATGAAAAAGTAAGAATAAAAAAATCAATTTTTACCCAAACCTAAAGTACCAAAAATTTCTCACCAGAAGGATATTTCAAGAAAATGATATGCATCTGGAAGAAAATGAGACTTATAATGGAAGTATTTTCTGAAGCATAACTATAGTGTTGCTAGCACAATGCTGTAATCAAGAATAATAGAGCCCTTCACCCAATATACAGGAATGGATTCAATTGTTCACCATGCACATACCTGTATTTTAAAAATGTAATTGAAAGCTTTAACTGCCAGGAGGCTCGAGCACTAGCGCTCAGACACAAAGCAGTTTAGAAGCGGGCTCCTTCATTTATCACTCATGTAATGATTAATCTCAAATCTCAGTTACGCACAAAAATAGAAGAGGCCCAGCTAAACTTTTGATCCCTTCTGAATTGGTTCATCTGAAGGATAGTTCAAGATCATCCCTGCAGCATACGCGGCAGCGCAGGATGATACCTGCTCTGTAATAACTCCTCCACGGCCAAGTAAGGCTTTGCAAACATTATGCCTTGGACACAAACCATTTGACCAGGTTAAAACCTACCCTCTCCCTCTGCTTTCAGGAGAAAGGGGAAATATGGGAAAGAATAGGACTTACCTTCTTTTTGGAGTGTGATCTGTCTTCCTCTTTAGCTGCTTTGCTATTTTTCCCAGCTCTGGAAAGCTTCTGCTCCCCAGACTGCTTGATGGTGATTTTGATCTCGGGAGGGCAAATATAGTTCTCCAAGTTCTTTGGGGGCTTCTTAGCTCTCTTGGTGGTCTGGATCTTTAATTTTAAACTCCCCTCTGTGAAGTTAGCCTCCTTGATGGAAAATTCCTGCTCCTCCAGGCCGTCTCCCGCCACCCATTTCTCACTGTCCGCATTGGAAGTGGAATCCACGTCTCTCCCAGAACCCAGCTCATCCTCTTCCTCAGGCTCCAACCTCTCGCCACTCACCGGGATCCCTTTCCCCGAGCCCGCCGCAGGAAGCATCGTCTCCCCCATGCAGCCGGAGGCAGGTGGCGGCTTCGCGGAGGTGACAGCGGCTGGCAGAAAGTCTGCCTCACCCGCCCTTTGCCGGGAGCTGCCCAAAGTCTCCCTGGGCTCCATAGCAATACCACAATACCCTGGAGTTTTATCAAAGGGAAGGAGAGCGTGGGATGGGATGAGGACAGCAAGGGCAGGTACTATCCCAGGGAACGAATGGTAACTCTGCTGAATTCAACGTCCTGATCGTCCAGAGGCTGCAAGGAGCTCAGAAGAGACCAAATCTGCCACTGTCAAAAGAAAGGAGAAGAAAAAAAGGAAGTTAGCATGTGCACGTGTATCGAATGCGAGTGTGGAGATGACTGAAATAGGGCATGCTTGGGCTTCCCCTGCAGCTCCTCAAGGGCATTCCTTGAAGCAAAACGGGAACCAAGGCTGGCTGGCATTTCTGAGGCCTGGATCTGGTATCACAAAGCAAGGAATGGTAGCCATGTGTATTGCTAAATGGATGAAAATGGATGTATTAAAAAAACCCAGAAATGGTCTATAATTGCAAATGCCTTCAACTCTGGACTTGGGAAATAAATGAGGGGGCAACCAGCTCTCCACACCCATAAACCAACTTGTTGCTTCAAAGTGCTTGATGTCACATGGTCTTTTAGAGCGGAAAAAAATAGAGGTAGACACTTGCTTGCCTCAGGTTAAAAAATAACCCAGTGATCAGAGCACAGAAAACATGGTGTTGCCCTATGAATCAAGCAGAAGAGTTTCAAACTCCCTATTTCCCCAATTCCCAGGTGAGAGAGATGTCCCTGGCTGCCAGCTGTTCTAGGGGGAACTGTACTTTGGATGAACTATTCATTATACACTGGGCCAGACACACGTTTGCAGCCCAAGATGTTCCCTAGGATGCTGGGAGTAGAGGAGGATCTACCTGGGTCTCCTGCAGGGTGTATCAGGGACCTGATTATTGAGGGCAATGGAGGAAAGCTAAACTGAATGTTTTCCAGAGTTCCTCATGCCCCTGGGTATTTGCTCTGTGGCAAAGGCTTGGGCTGGCAGAAGCAAGGACTGTGCTCTCATCCTTTCAAACATGGGGTTTCTTTGAAACATTGCAGGTTGAACCCTGTTATGGGTTTGTGTGACAGGGTTCTGGTAGTGGGGGAGCGGGCTGCAGAGGTGGCTCCTGTGAGAAGCTGCTAGAAGCTCCCATGGCTCCAAGTCAGACCCACCTCTGGCCCAGGCCGAGCCCATCAGTGACGGTGGGAGCGCTTCTGGGAGAACAGATTTAAGAAGGGGATCCGGCAGTGGGTAGTGGGATTGGAACGCGAGAGGAACACCTCTGCAGATACCAAGGTCAGTGAAGGAGGAGGGGCGCCTGAGGAGGCTGATGGCCCTGCAGCCCTTGGTGAGACGGCAGGCTGTCCCCCTGCAGCCCAGGGAGGGGAGCAGGGCAGCGGAGGCTCCCCAAGATGGCCATGACTCCATGGGAAAGCCAGCACTGGAGCAGTGTGTGACTGGAGAGCAGCCCACGGAAAGGACCCCCGCCAGGGAAGTTCAGGAAGAACTGAAGCCCGTGGAAAGGACCCGCACCAGGGAAGTTTGTGAGGAACTGCAGCCCGCGGAAAGGAACCACGTTGGAGAAGTTGGTGAAGGACTGTCTCCAGTGGGAGGGACCCCACGGTGGAGCAGGGAACGAGTGAGGAGGCCTCCACCTGAGGAAAGGAGCGGAAGAGACAAGGTGTGGCGAGCTGACCCCAACCCACATCCCCTGTGCTGCCGAGGGGAGGAGGGAGAGAGAACCGGGAATGGAGTTGAGCCGGGAAGGCGGGAGGGGTGGGGGGAAGGTGTTCTGAGGTTTGTTTTTACTTCTCATTATCCTTGTTTTTACTTGATTGGTAGTAAATTGATTTTGGATATTTTTGCCCAAGTTGAGCCTGTCTTTTGCCCATGACCATAAATGAGGAGTGATCCCTCCCCATCCTTGTCTGATCCATGAGCTTTTGATTGTATTTTCTCCTCATCTCATGGGGGTCAGGGGGGAGGAGTGAGCAAGCGGCTTCACAGTGCTTTGTTGCAAACCCTTTGAGATGGAAGCATTCATATTCAGGACCTTATAAAGTCTCAGCCAAAGTTAATGGGAGAAGCTGTGAATGTTCAACTGAGGCAAAAGACGTATCACCCAGTGACATAGGAAGGCTAAGTGAAATACCAACCTTTTGGTTAAAAAAAAATACACATAGGGTGTTTTTAAAGCTGTTGATGTGCTTTCATACATGCTCCCTAAAATCCCCCATACAGCGCCCACCCATCATGGCAAGCCAGTTCAGGCTACAAAATCAGCATAAGAGTATCTCAGAGAGAAACAAAGATATTTTCTGCTACTTTAGCTGAAACAGCTTCCTGGAGGGTCAGGGGAGTATCACTTCTTGCATACAAAAAAGGAAACAAGAAGGCACTGCCAGGGGTAGGTGCTGGGAGTGCAGACCTACTCTTTCAGCAGTAGCTCCCTGCTAGATTAACCCTGCTACACTGTCAAACCCCACCCCTCGACCAACTGCAAGCAAGATCTGAGCACAGCCAGGGGTTTCCCAGGTCATCGTTAGTAGCAATAAACCGTAATGGGGAAATAAAAATGATCTTGTTACATATCACCAAATCATAACAGCATTATCAGTGTAGACTACTCTACTTAAGCACAGCTCACCAAGATAAAAATCATGTCCTTGTACCACTGGCTTCTTTCTGCTTTTTAAAAATACCTTGCAGGAGCTTAAAATTTTAAAAAAAAGGTAATAATAAGCACCTTTCATTAGTTATATTTCCACGGGAGTGTGGCCATGGGTCACTTGTCTGACCCTGGAACATATGGCTACTAATGGAAATTCCTAAGCATCCCAGAGTTCCACGAAATCACTGGGTGACCTCCACCCAGGTCCCTGCAGACCCAAACTCAAATAAAGTTCCCATAAATAGCACAAGCTGACAGCCCAACCAGGAGAAAAAGAAAAAAAAAAAAAAAAAAAAAAAAAAGAAGAACTATTATGGAGCCTGAACTGCTATCTGGCCTTAGAGGTGGCTTCTGTAGCTCACAGTAGATAAAAGTACACCACAAAAATACTTATGCTTATGTTGCACATCTTCTGGCAACAGGGAGGAGACTCATTTCCCAGAGCTGCTGCCACTGGTCTCATTTAAGGTGCTCCTGAAGAAGTAACAGACCCAAGGACTCCTGTACGGGTACCTTGACTCACCCTGCAGTCAGCAAGTCTCTCCATTTCACCGCCTGTTAAACAAGGATCATGCTTACCTCACTCAAACCCATTTTACGGTGGGTTAGTTAATGCACTTACATAGTTTTGAACCCAAGTGTTTACCGTGTGGTAGTTGCTAATTACTAACGCAATTAGTACATTCAAGCCACCCAGTTGCAAGGAGCTGCTCCACCTAATTGACCAACCGTGTACCTCACCTCTCCTTTGTGCCTGTGGAGGTGATGGGAGTCAGGGTTACCTTCCTCTTCCAACTGGTCCACTCAAAAAAAAAAA
>VYZV01034350.1:272439-284130 GCA_013401275.1 Pandion haliaetus
AAAAAAAGGCCATCCTATTTATCTGCCATTTTGCATTGTTCAGTCTCCTTGGAGAGGGACGCAATGTACACACACTCCTGGGCTGCAACACAAACACAAGGTGGTAAAAGCTCGGCAGTGCAGCATTCCAGGGAGTTACTGCTCTGGTATGCACGCATGTACAATGGGCACTCTGTGCCGGCCTCCGCCCACAGGCTTTTAACCTCTCTCACTGCTGGTAAAAAAAGAGAAAAGCTTCTGGCATACAAAATCTAGCTCAACAGGCAGGGCAGCAGGATGAGTCCACAGCCACTGGCATAATGAACCAACCCACTTAGGACCGTATGTTGACTGGGAGCTGAAATAAAATTCATGGCTCTGAGCTGGGAAGCGTCTTTCAGGTTTAGAGTCATTGGGTAATGTTTTATGGAGGGTGAATAAAAAGCCAGGTTTCTGCTCCAAAGTCTGGTTGTGGGCCTGGGACCTAAGCTCTGGGTCACGATGCCGAAACACTCATCCCTGCTTGGTCGTGTGCCTCCAGGTCAGTAGAAACAAGCAACAGATGAATAAAGTCGTTGAATTACACCAGTGTCAGGTGAGTTCATGCCAAATCCACCTTAAAATCCCACTTAAAAATAAATTGGCCTCCTGTTCTGCTGAGAGCCTGCAGATGATGATATCACCAGACCCGCAGGTAGCAACAAATAACCCTGCACTCAAACACCATGCAGAATTAACTGGGTCATTGTTTTAGGTATCTCCTTACTCTCCTCCAGGGTTAATAGTTAAATGACTTGGGTGCAGGGACATTATACTCGACTTTCTTGTTTGGGCAGGCTACCTGCACTTTGACTAATTAGGAAACCTCACTTCAGGCTTCTGAATGTGTAACCTCTTTTGGAAACCTCCCCATCTCTCTTCTCCAGACTGCCTGCAAGCAGAAGTGCTGAAGGGATGGCAATGAACACTTTTCCTCCAGCAGCTCTTCTGCCTTAACTGGCAATATGCAGATCTGGAAATCTAGGGAGGAAGAGGATTTTCCAGGAGACCTCTCGCACTATTTTGAACACCTGGGAGATGGGGACTGACTAGACTTTTAAGTGCTCACCCAAACTGCCCTTCCAGGCCTCCAAGGCTCACCAGCATCAAGTCCCATTCAATAAGCAACTACAGAGGCATTTTACCATCTGAATTAAGCTCTCAGAGAAAAGTGTTACCACTAGCAGGCTTCCTGCAGTCAAGTTAAATTTAAGGGGGATAATTCACAGGTGAATGACAACAAATTTCACAGAAGCTGGCATTAGCTCTTAATTAGGGAGAGATTCCTGCTTCCTCTGATAACTACTGAGAAATAATCAAATGTCTGTGTGCTCAGCTTTACTACTGCCGCTCACATCTTTCTTATCAGTTCCTCTGGGCACCTCAGACACACTTCTGGAGGCAAAGGCCTGAAGTACAAGACCTCCCATTGGATCATACTAGATGCCTTCCATTAATGGTTCTGAATAGGCTCCCTTCTCCTGCCTCAGGCAACTACTCATGCTTGCAAGTATTCAGATGCCAGGCCTATAAAGAGATTAAACTGAAAATTTGCTGAAGACAAAACCAGGTGAAAGCCCACAGCAGGGGGGAGAAATCCACCTATTTGGGATTGTTTATGAAGTGAAAGTGGGTATAACACTTGGCACAGCTTTTGCACTACTCACAGGAGCAACCACATCAGTAACAAGCAAACACTGATTGGACAAATGCAAGCAAGCCAGGTTCAGCTGCCCAGCGTTTGTGCTGTTGCTCTGATTTGCTCAAGCACTGGGAGCACCAGCAGGGAGTTTGGAGCAATATTAAGAGCTGCTGCCCAAATCCCGTAGTACAGTAATCCCAGTCATGACTGTAGCTGCTGAGGCTGCATTTGTTTTATCTATGGAGTCCAAAAAGCCTTAAGATGAAAAAGAAAAAAAATTCTATTGAACAGGTTCAAGTGAGGGGAAACTGAGGCACAAATCTGAGAGTGTCAAAGTGAATGTGAAGTGGAGCCACAGCTTCTCGAGCCCCATCTCTACCACGTTGCCTTTGGATCTCACATTCTCTCATGTGACATGCAGTTAAATCCCTAATCTCTGCAAAATATCAGAAATCCTGGAAGCCTCTTTACACTCCATCTTTTTAAAACCATTCACCACAAAGCACTGGAGACTATACAGCAATATTTAATGATGAGATATCACCTTTCACTCCAAAGACTCCCCAGTTGCTTCCTTGATTATATATGCCACCACTGAAAGGCAGCTGCCTCTGGGGCAGAGGCCAATGGACAACCCACATTACACCCGAGGGAAAATTTTGGTCAGAAACCTGCTTTTATGAGAAGTGTCAGTGAAACTTCAGAATCCATCATGGGACATAAAAACCCAGCAGCCTGGCATGCAGCAAGCTGTACTGAACTCAGTTAACCCACATTAGTAATAAAATAAAATTAAAAAAAAAAGGCCCAACCTACTTCTTCAACCTAGGAATTTCAAGCGTGGTTGTGGTTGCAGTCCATGCACTAGCAGATCACCAGCAGCACAAGTTTGGTGCAGATCAGGAACAGGCATCTGATCACACTTCTGTCGAATGGACCAGAGCACACAAGATGAGGGTTAAGCCTTTCTTCATGCCAACTTAATGGCAGTTCCAAAGGATGGGTAAAACTTGTGAGCCACAAAGCCAGCATGGTGCAGACAAGTGACATACTATGATGCAATACAAAGTCTGCTGGGATAAAATTAAGTGACTGCAATTTTTTTTGAACAAATTTGAACCAGAGGAATGAGTTTATAATGGATCAGTATCATGCACCAGTAGCATGTTTAATCTGCCGCTCAGAGCCCTGGAGCTAGATTTATCGCATCTTTGGACCACAGCCTTAGTTACTTCCTGTGGCCATAACACTCTGAAAGAACAACCCAGCTTTGGGAGGGAGCTGGAAAAATGACTGTGGCAGCTATTTTCCGTCCACACTATAGATCCCATAGGAAACACCCTCCCCCTTTCACTAGCCTTGCGTCAATCAGGACAGAAACAAGGCAGGCCTTCCTCTTCAAGCAAAACAAATGAACGTCATCTCTTAATAAAGAATCAGAGGTGGCCTGGTGATGTCCAAATCCCAACCAGGCACAAGCCTGAGCACCTTGCCCTAGGTGACCCTGCGCTGAGCTGTGTGGTGGACTGGATGATCTCCAGAGCCCTTCTATCCCCAGCCGTTCTGTGCTTCTGTGATGTATTATTTGGCCTCTATCTCTGGTGCTGGGCAAACTGGTCTCTCTACTGCATGACAGTTTTAAACACACTGCCAAAATTCCCATCTATAAGATATAGCTGGATATAGACGTGTATAAAATAGATGTGGGTATACAACAGATACAGTATGAGATCCTCAACTGATAAGAATAATTGCAAGTGGAATGACCATATGTGAGTGCCTGTAATCCACAGATTATCTATAAAAATAACTAACTAAGGCATGTGATTCATTAATAGGGTGAATTAGGAGAAGAAAGTTGGTTCCCCTCCGCGTTGTCCCCCTGTCTCCAACACTGCTTTTGTTCCAGTCCTTCCACCTCTGCCTCTGTTTTTGCATGGGTTATGTGAGGACTTTCTCTGAAGGGAAGGGATGCAAGCTCTCCCAGGTGTGGTCTATCCACATGAAAAAAAGAAGCAAGGATTAATGGCAATTACCAGAACAACAGCAGAAATGTAATCTTCACTTGTTTCCATCAGATTGCCCTGAGTCCAAGTGCTGCCAGCCCTCTGCACCTCCACCAGCGTGACTGAGTAACGCTGACTGATGGCTCTGCCTCCGTGTGCCCAAGCCCAGCAAAGGAAGTCAGGAAAAGCCACACTGGAGGGGAAAAGACAAGATAACCTGAAGATCTCTCACAGCCAGATGAGGCTGCAAGCATCCCCCCCAAGATAAGGAGACAGAAATAAATGAGAGCCCAAGCATATCCGTAATTACGGAGGCATGTAAGTGTGCACATTACACACGTGTATCAGTCTTCTCAACATAGAGACATTAAAAGTAGATTATGGAATCATATTTGACTCCATAATTAGGTTTGAGACTCCATAATTAGATCAGATAGTCACCTTTCTATGTAAGTAACTATCGTACAGCGCTGAAGGGAGGGCCAACTGAATGATTAAACAACTGACATGGCCATAAATCACAAGGCCCATAAAAGCAATACTGCCCAAGGTACAGCTGTGGCAACAGCCAGCGTAGAAAAGCACCCATCTGTGGTAGGAGGAGAGATGCCCATCATGTTCCCAAGGACTTTTACAAGCTCCTGCCTGAGAACTGTGCCAAGGTTTTATAAATCGACTCGCTCACAACCTGAAGCTGTATCTGGATGTCGGGGAAAGGAGTACGGTCATCAGACCTGTAAACACCTCCTTGTGCTGATTTCTGGTCTCTAAAGGACAAACTTCTTCCCACTTGTGCCCTCTGAGACAAACACTGCTGCAGGACTGCTCTGAGGCTGGGCTTGGTTCACTGGATTTACACCTCTGAATCAAGGAATAGTTTTTGATCCTAATGACATCAGGAGTCGGCATGTCATTTTTACCCATCACCCTTGTGAAGATTAGGCCTCCGGGACACTAGAAAGCAGAATGAGATGCCAGCTGTGCTCCAGCTCATTACAACACAAAAAGCCAAGCTGGGAGATTTGCTTACGTCAGGTCAACACCAGGTTGCTGAGCTACAAGACCAAGCATCATCACTCTTGACGTGATGTATAATCAAAGGTGACTCCTGAGATGATCCAAGAGAATACCCTAAGCACTCTGCTGGGTGCAGCAGTGTGTGCCACTACAAAGATGAAACTTACTCCATTAACAACAGCCATAAAACTCGGGTAAAAGTGTCAGTGTGCATGAGAAAGGGACTTCAAATGCTTACTCTGTTCTAGCCAGCTCTTGCCAAGCGCACCATCCTAGAGATTGTGGCAGCCACTCCAGGCTACAAATGGAAAGTTTTATGGGTATTTAGGGAAAGGTTATTGGCACAGCGACCAGGCACAGAAAGCAAAACCCTTCACAATTCCATCATCTGTGTTACCAAACTTTCCTAGATTGACTCTACTCTTGGAGAGCTGCCATCAGACACAGTAGCCTCCTTCTAACACCGTTGTGGTAGGGCAATAATCTCTCCTTCTCCCTCTGATCAAACATTTCCCTCTGCACCCTGAGCCATGTGGAAAATGATTTCTCTATATAAATCATTAATGAGATGTTTGTTTTTATTTACTGCTGCTGCCACGGGACTGCTCCTTCCTCCTTTTCTTTTTTTTTTTTGCCCTCCTCCATTATTTCATTTTTGCTTGCACACGTGCCAAATACACCAGCTTTGCCTCCCTTCAGGAAAAACAGAGAAATAAGTAAATACAACACCAAATCTGATAGGGAATGCACCAGGTCTTGGCTCAGCATCTGCTCCTCAGAGCCATAAGTGATGGCACAAGGAGGACCAAAAAGGCTTTGGTCCAGGATCTATCTTGTGCCCAGTCTAGAGGCTATACAAACAACGCACCCTACATTACTCAATTCTGCATGCTTCAAATGAGGCTAGGAATAAGAAAGGTTGAATTTTGTCCATGCAGGCTTGCACTGTGTGTTTCCATGCTGAATAAGCAGTGGTGTCTTGCTTGATGCTGTATAATGTACCAACCATCTCCAGCACCAAGGGGTGACTGTGGGAAAATAGGCCATATAACGGGCATGCAAAAAGAAGAGCAATAATTTGGGGTATTTAGAGGAAGGCTTTGAGACTGCTTTGCCTTGCAGAACATATCAGTCTTTTGACCTTGAGGGAGGAGAGGGTATCTGGGTCAGCAAAAGAAGAAATACCTTTAAAGCTTCATGGATTGCAGAAGAAAAAGCAGGAGACAAAAGCAGCACAGGACACGAGTGGATGTGGCTGCACGCGCACAGGGCAAAGAGCAGCCCATGGTGCCAGGATGATGATGTCGAGAGGCATAAATGTTAGTCAGGAGTGTGCCGGTGGGTAGACCCGATGTCAGGAATAAAGGCAAGACAACCAACAGCTGCTGTGGGCAAAGGAATGGAGTAGCTTCGCCTCTAATGAGGCTGAAGAGGAAGCGGTTACAGAAGTGCTGGGAGAAGTTGAGTCAGAGGGGAGATAAGAGCCTGCTGAGTACCTGCACACCCAAAAGGCCTCTCCAGCTGAACTACTTCATTGTGCTCTTTGTGCAGCATTGCACACATTGGACTCTTTCCGAGGCGGAAAACAGGCTTGGGAGCACCAGATTCACGACTCAAATCCCTATTCAAGCAGGACTGGGACTTTGGATTGTTGTTCCTTTGCAACACCACTGACTTCAGGAGGATGCTAAAGGTTGGGATGGGGTCAGAATTTGGGAGAATCTAAGGTCAAGTCAGTCATGGGTGTCCCCTCTCTCCATTTATGACATATGGGTCTCTGTCTCCTAATCTGAGTCCTTCACTTAGGTCCCAGCCAAGCAAAGTTTGGTCTGTGGGCTCCGATGGGTCAAGAGACCCCTGAACTGAGGCATCCAAACCACTGCTCCCCAGCTGGAGATGGATGCAGGTTTGAATAGGGTCCCAGTTCCTACCTAGGGCCACCCTAGAGCTTATTGTTATTTTAATTGTTGCTCACACAATTTTTTTCAGAGGTTTTCCTTAAGGGCCCTGGAAGATCTCTTCACTGAGCTAAACCTGAAGAAAATGTTCTGACCTGAAAGCCACACTTAAACGGCAGCATGTTTTAAGAGCAGATGTGTCTTCAACTCTGATAAAAGGATGGAGGATCAGGACCTATGTTTCTGTGACTACTTCCTATGACACGGAACTGGGATCTAATGTAACCAACACCTATAGAAAATGCCATTTATGACACTTATCCAGCAAGATTTGTAGGGACAGTGCCTCTCTCTTCAAGCCAACAGACTAAAAGATCTCCATTGACTTTAGGATGCCTACAGTGACACTTTATATTTGTTATGGCATCAGAAGCCATGACCTCCATTTTTTGGTCCCACTCACACACCAAAAGAAGACAGAGGCCATCAACAAGCCCTAAGCTGATGTCCATTTATCAGCTCAAAGTCCAGCAGGTTAGATTGCTGCCCTATTTAAAAGCATGTAGTTAGAATAATTTAAATGGGAAAAGTGTTTCCTCTTCTTCATCCACTCTCACTTTTTCTGAATAAATTGGAAAAAAAAAAAAAAGGAACAGCTGACAGCAGGAGAGAATTTACTCAACCTTTCAGGAAGAAAATTGTCATTGAGCAAAGAGAAAGCATGACATTTTTCAGCCCATTAGGTGAAGGTTTATGCAAGTTACAAGGATGTGAATATATGGGTTAATATTTTAAACTGTTTTGCAACCTTAGGAACAATGGACATGTATAACAGCACTTTACCTGGATGCCTGCTACAATACTTTACATGTATACAATCCTGTTCGAACACTTACTAAACTCCGCCAGTTAAGCTTCACATATCTGATCCCTTCTGAAAAAGAACTGAAGAATTCAGCAGAGAATTATTCCCCTGTGCAGAATTCTATTCTATTGAATCCTCACTATAGAGCTCCATAGGAAGGCTTTAGAGAGAAAAAGAAAAAAAAAAAGAAAAAAAGAAAAAAACTACAGGACAGATTTCCTTGTCTAGCAATCTAATAGGATTTCAGAGGAGTTTCAGTGGAAACCCCATTGCATTCTCCAAAGCCAAAAATTTAGCAAAACTCAAGGAATGGTAGGCATGGGTCACAGCATCACTCCAGAACACGCTGTGTCTGGAAACACACGGGGAAGCTAGGCCAGCATCCAAGTCTTAGAAATCACACCAGTAGGATATTCAGGATATGTGGATTCATATGGAAGAAAGACATGCCTGTAACGCCTTGCAGCTTGACCTCTGGTTTGAGTAGCATCATTTTCTCCCTTCCATCTTAAAACCAACTTCCCCATCTGCTAAAATACCAGGACAGAAACAGAATGATTCATTGTATACATATATATCTCTCAGTCTTAAAGGTTAAGGCTAACAAAAATTTCAAAGTAACATAAAACCTCAGGCTTCCGATCTTTAACCCATCTCTAATTTTGAGGTATTTAAGTGAGTCCTGGGTTACCCCACAGTTGCCTACCACACATTCTTCTGAACAGCTTTCCCAAGCACTATTACAGGAGATACTGTACTACAGTAGAGGAAACTGCTACATTCATAGAGCCCATAACTGCCCAAGACTGCACAGCAACCCTTACTGAAAGAAGAATCCACTCCTTCAGAGGCAGTGAGAAACTAAGTTAGTGACCCCACAATAGCATTTAGCCATGACCCCAGCACCCCACTCTGCCAGGCACTTGCATCCCAGTATATCATGCACTGCAGAGCCAAGTCTTGGGCCACGCTGTGCTCTGGTACTCACCAGGGCAGGTCAGAGCCTTGCCACCACCTTCTGACCTCCTGTTTGCATGGAAATTGGTCTCCTCCTGCATGGCTTTTCCACACATTGAGCTTGCTTTCAAAAAACTGCATGAGACTCACCAGCCCTACATAGGGATGACAACTCAGGCTCATCCTCATCATCTGCACAACTCCTTTCTTTCCTGCCAGACCCCTGTGCTGGATGGGTATGTACAATAGCCCCACCACTGTCCCCGCTCATAAGCAAGAGTAAACCTGACCCTGGGATCTGTGAGCAATACCAGTGACAGTATTCCCAGAGTACTTCTCTGGCCACCTTACTGTTTTGTCACCTGTGCTTCAGCCCCTTCACTTTCCCCTTCATATCTGAAGTCAACAGGGTCATCGTCACACACTGGCAATGGCACACTGGTTCGGTGGACAGGCAGCTGGGCAAATATCATAGAGATACAAAGGCCTGAGATTTTGCAGGGATCCCCAGCTAGACTTGGAAGTAAACTAGAGCCATAAAGATCATAATCAAGCCTGGATCAAATCCCCCCAATCCTCGTGGTGTTTGAGGTCCAGAATTTCGATTTGGCCTTTTGGAGACAGAGGTGACTAAACTGAGAAATCTTTGAAATTTTCAACTTCATAAAAGACAACAAAAACCTAAATGAATGAAATAATGTCAGAAGATTGCTTTTCATATCCAGCTGCCCCACAGCTTACAGTAAAAGCTCATCATTGTGTTTGGACAATCTGTGCTGCAAAGTAAATCCAACTCCAAAAGGGCAAAATAGCCCCTAACGCTTCTCCCTCTCAAGAGCTGATAAACAGAAATTACCACTCCCTACTTCCTTCACACATTTACTCAGCTCTGAAAGACAAGCTGCATTATTCTCTGACTGCTTTTATTCAATTTAGGAAATGATCTTGCCTTTTTTTTTTTTTTTCCCCCTCTACGACCAATTAAACGTGAATGCAGAATCCAGGTGCCTGTTGGGGAACTGCACTTGTTCCCAGCATCCAGCACATCTCTAAGCATGTCTGGAGACACAATGAACTTTTGAAGCCACATCAAGTTAAGCCTTCACATTGGGAAGAGAAAGAAACTGTCTCTAAGGGTTTGAGTGCACCTCAGAAGCAACTGTGCTAACAATGCACACTTGCAACCTGGTTTCATGACCTTATCAGAAGGCAAAGTAGTCCCAACCTCAAAAGTTTGGAAATCCTTTTCAGATCTGACAGTCCCCTCAGGCTAAAACCTGGAGTTGAGGGGTTTTAAAGACCATCTTTAATCAAGGTGACAATTTCCTAAAAGGATTAGTCATTTTATTTCCTCAACAATAATAACAGGAAAGGAAACTTTTTTTTTAATCAAGTGAGAAAGAGAGAAAGTAACGAGAACAGAACCTATAATAGCAGCAAAACCAGTCCCAGTAGAAACCACAAGCCCTTCAGCAAAACGCTGGGAACTTTCTCCGCTAAAGTTCTCCCACAGACTATTGCCTTTCTTGCTAGGCATTGGACTAGCTCTGAACCTTGGATTGCTGCTGCCCTAAGAGTGCCTGGACTTCCCAGCCACAAGGCTAGATTGTGCTGTGGGTTTCATCTGACCACCTTTTTATTTGTGCACAGATTTGATGCCCTTCCCTCACCCTCAAATGCATGCTTAACTGCAGCACTAACATGCTCAAAACCCTGCGTGCCTGCATATTATGGTAGGCAAAAATGACATGCTGAGTTTTCTGAACATGGCTTATGTCCTATTAGTTGGCCCCACTGCGGACCATGCATCATGGAGCATATTTTGGCAGTTATTAATGCTGCCTTTCAACATCATCGCAGACCCACAGATCACAGATACTCCATAGATGGGTAGTTAACAGGGAGCAAGAAAGACTGCCTAGGCATATGGTTAAACAAATCAGTCATCAATTCACTGGGACAGCTTTCATTTCCATCACAGCAATCTGTTGGATCCCAGAACAGTTTTTACGTGCTTCATTAGACAATAGCCTTTCTTGCTACTAGTTGGGTCAAGAGTCAAAATTGCTGTGTAATTGCAAGTCTCGGAGCACAAGGCAAGAGTTTTTCAGTCCTGGAGGGTGTTGTCCAAAGGGGAAAGAAAACAGAAGGGAAAGATTATGTGTGAGCAATTGAGCCCTACTGAGAGGGCAAAAAAAGTCACTGAAACTGGGATTAGCCAAATCTCGTAATGGAAAACAAGAGTCCTGTTGGTAAGCTGGCACTTACACCTCAGAGATGTGCGTGCTGGGGAAAAGGAGCTCAAATGATGGGTCAAAACAGACCAGAAGAGGAGATTAAGCAGCATCTGAAGCCAAAAAATGATGGTTGGACCTTTTCAAGCATTTAACTCCCTGAGTTAATTAAGCACGTGGCAATAGCAGTTGTTAAAAAACAACAGTTCCCAGCTTAATCAAAGTACATTATTGGAAATGATACTGAGCAACCTCAGTAAAGAAACCCAGTAAATATCAAGTCAAGCTAAATAGCTCAGTTATGATCATTATTAATAATAAATCATGGCCACTGTTTCTTTTGTTTGCCAACAACGAGCATAGTTTATGGCTCTGCACAAACCTAACACACCATTTTATTACATTTCAGAGAGTGCATCTTCCTAAAATGATAATGTGTTAATAATCTATGCTGGGCTTTTTGGCAGGAACCAAAGAGCTCAAACAACTTGAAATAACATCAGCAAAAAATTATTTATTCCCCATCCCTAGTTGCAGAGAAAACAGAGGTTTTCTTGGCTCAGTTACTTCTCAATAGATTTCTGGTTTCAATTAAAACTTTGAGAAGTTAAAAAAAAAAGCCAAAGCCAATAAGAGATGGAAGAGAAGTCTCCATTCACTGAGTGTTCCTGCTTCCCCCCCCCCACCCGTTTACATAACCCTTCTGAGCTAAGATTGGAGATTAAAGTGCAACTTCATTGTCTAGAGGTTTTTTTCTCTAAAACCCAAGTGGAGATGAAAAAAGTTTCTCCTCGGAGTGGAAGGAGCTTCTGACTGAGGGCAGTAATCTCAGCGAAGGCCGCAGAAGCGCAGAAAGGTGAGCGCGAAACAGCGACTTGCACGTTTTCCCTGATAGGCATTTTTTTCTCCTGTTGACGATAAAAGGTCCTAGACACTTGTTTCCTCAGGTTCGCCCCATCCCTGCCTAACGTTAGACGGCCGATTATATCATTACTGTAGCCTGCACCAAGGTAGTCCTGGCTGCGGGGGCTGTCGGATCAATAATTGGTCCCAT
>VYZV01034351.1:1176-51912 GCA_013401275.1 Pandion haliaetus
TGGAGTTGCTGGATAAAGGAGGATACAGCTGAGTAAGTCAGTATCTTTGTATAGTAGACATTCATGTGCCTCCTGGTTACTGAGTAAGTGTAACCTCAGAACCTCTGCTGTCTTGATAAATTCAGTAAAAGGAGAACACAAGCTTTTGGTAAGGAGTGGGTTGTTGTGCTGGAAAAGTAGCTTTATACCTCTGCCTATATGTGCTTAGATTGACTTCTTGTGGCATGATCCAGAGCATACAATTTAGCTGCTTGCATTGGCACTTCTATAAATAATGAATCTTCCGTTTGTCAGCTGAAGGATGCATTGTCGTAAAGAATGCAACGTTTAGCTGGTCCAGAAATGATCCTCCTTCACTGAACAGGTAAGAATTAGTACCTTTCGTTCCGCTCCATAATCTGCTGCATCATAAATTATCTGTATTTGAATTATAAAATTTATATGCAGAAGAGTTTGTTACCTTAAAGGAACAGAAGAACAAATAACATCTGATCTATATCTTTTTTTTAAACCAGGGTCTTCATGAACTAGAGGAATTTACAAAGTATGTTGTATGTATGGAATGCATAAAGGGGAGTAACAAGAGGTATAATGGGAGGAGAGAAAGCCTTAGAGATTTCAAGCTCTTGCTAGGTGCTGCAGATGTGATGAGCTCCATCTAGAGGATACAGCCAGATTAGCGCCTCGTAATTATCCCTAGTGCCTCATGTTTGCACTATGTCCTCCTCAGAGTCTTCTTTTTAAAATCTTATTCTCGCTGAACTGTAGCCATCCTTGATTCCCGTGCTGGAGCAAACCAGTGAAGAACCTTGCACATGCTGTGACTAACGAAGTAACTGGGGTGATGCAGCTATAAGCTGTGTCTTCCCTGTGCCCTGTCCCCTTCCTTAATTTTGGCTGCTCTTTCTTGGGCCTTAAATTGCATATTCTTTGGGACAAGGATGCTGTTTGGGAAGCATCCATTGGTATTTACATGTGTGTTCACAGAACATTTGAGAGAAATATTGGATAGGTTGTGTCATGGTGCTTTTTTTTTCTTTTCTTTTTTCTTCCCCTTTTGACTAATTACACATTAAGATGCTATGTCCTAAGTGTAAGAAGAGCTGGGTGCTTTCTGAATGAGAGGTTTGCATTTTCAAACAGTTAAAAGTTTCTGTGCTGTGTCAGCATTTGCAGTGGGTGTTCACATTGCATCTGGCTTTATATGGGCTGTTCAATAGTCTTAACTACTGGGATGTGCCATCAAGCAAGGCTGAATTATGTGCACTTTATTTCAGCATTAATTTCACTGTTCCTGAAGGCTCCTTGGTAGCTGTTGTTGGTCAAGTTGGCTGTGGAAAGTCTTCATTGCTGTCTGCATTACTGGGGGAGATGGACAAAAAGGAAGGCTACGTGGTTGTCAAGGTGTGATGTGTCTGAAGAATTGTTCAGCTGTTTGTGGGTATTGCCAGAGAGATTCTAGACTTCCAAGTGGTGTGAAGAGGGGCAGAGACAGCCTTTCCAATGAATGTGTTTTTTAGCTCGATTTCCTGGCAAGCCATGTATATGCCATAGCCTGCACTCTGTATAATTGCCTGTTAAGCCTTGACCTAACAATTTCTAAATCTGTTGGTTTCTGATTTAACCAAATAGACAGAATGTTGGAGGTCTCAGAAATAAGTATTCTGGTGAGTCTTGTTGGCAGCCAGGAATCAATACAGCCTGGAAGAGCAGTATTGGTTCATACCTTCTTAGACATCAGAGAATTACAAGGAAAGAGGGTATACCCAGATATCCAAACATGGGTAAAGTGGCTGTTGTAGTTTATACTTTCTTAGACATCAGAGTTGCACAGAGCTCAAAGAGGAAAAATGACCTGCAAGTAAGTAAATAGTAAAAAGTCCTTGTTTTGGATTTTGCTGCTGCTGTAATGTATGGAAAGAGAATTATTTTAAACGCAAAACAAATATGCTGCATTTAAAAGAATGCACATTTGGTCACCTCCAAAATTGTTCTGGAAAAAGAAAGTAGGTGAGATCTGAATCACTGATTATTTGTGCAAAAAGAGAACTTTTCTTTTTCTTGTGCAGAACTAATCTTCAAAGCAAAATACTTTGCAGTAGCTCAATCTCTTCCTTTGAAGCGACTTTTATATAAAAACTACTTCCCCTACTTTCTGCAGGAATCTCTTGGCAGGGATGCATTTGTTAAACACTTGCATTCCAGATTAAATAGTTTTATGCAGAACATAACTTACAACTATATGAAAACTAATGACTTTTGACATTCAGTAATTGCGCAAACATGCTCTCTAAGCAAATGTTTCCTCCAAGTTTGTTAGAGAATCAGATTTTGTTTGAAGTCCTTTATCTTCCACCAACACACTTTGTTACATTCACCTGTAGAGAGGATTATAAAAATAACACTTCGGAGGAGGCGGTAGCCCAAGAACTACTTCGTGCAGTTTTGAAATGACCATAGGCTATTTGTGAGGTGACTAGCACTGCCTGCCTCACAAAGCCCTGCTGTGCTTTGACTTTGTGTGCAGACTTTTGCTCTGAAGTACTGAATAGGGAACTTTATTTTTCTTGCAGGGCTCAGTAGCCTACGTTCCTCAGCAAGCCTGGGTCCAAAATGCAACTCTGGAAGATAACATTATCTTTGGAAGGGAGATGAATGAGAACCAGTACAGGCGTGTGATTGAGGCTTGTGCACTGCTGCCTGATATAGAGATTCTTCCTACAGGAGACAAAACAGAAATAGGAGAAAAGGTATTTAAATAACCCCCTCTACCGTAACAGTGTTACTGCTAGTAGTTAAGGCCATGTGACTTCTATTCTACTTTACCTTAAAGCTGTATTGAATTTAAAAAATTCAGAGTAGAAATCCTCTAGAATAAAAGACAAATTTGAACAGTATGTTTTCCTTGTCTTTAAGCCTCAAAGGGGAGGAAACCTGTCCTCAATTACAAATGTGAAAGCTTCTTGCAATGACAGTTTTTAATCGCCTCCTAAGTTGCCATGGTCAGAGAGCAGGAAAATGTATGGAAACAGGGAGACAAGAATCTTCTGAACACTTCAGCTTCATTTAAAACAAGCAAACACCTCCCCCAACCCCCCACAAAACCCAAAGAACAGATAACAAAAACAACCCCCACCCCAAAACTGGCCCTTGGTTTTGAAAGTATGTGTGGTGTGGGATTTAGAAACTTGCATAGATGTTGTAGTGCTCTGCTGTGGGAGCAGGGCTGGGTGTCCCCTAACCACGTGGCCAGCAGGGTATGTGTATGTAACCTGCTTGGTGCCCTGCTAAGCTGATGCTCTCCAGAAGACGGATGTGTAGGGGTATGTGCTTTGCCTGCTGACTAGTTATAGGTGGGGTATAGCTGACAGCTCCAGATTCAGTAACAGGTACAGCTTCATCTTTCTTGATGGTCAGCAGATCAACCAAATTGTACAGTGTGAACAGAGTTTATTCACTAACTCAGGGGCAGCACTGCAAAAATACAGCTGAGAAGAAAAGTAACCTCTGAATGTGCAGAGTTAGGTAGGTTGGTCTGGATTAATTGCTTTACAAGACTAGCAAACACTTTTTTTTATTAGCCCCTCACTGACAGTGAGAACTTAAGATGTGCTTCCTTCCAAGAGGAGATTGACTGTGATTGCTTATGCTGTTGTGGTAGTGAAATTATTTGTGATGGAGATTTGTTTAATACAATGCTGAAATTTCTCTAACTTGCGTAAATCACCTGTGACTTGTGTCTTTCACAAACTGTAGCAAGACATTTCTTTTCAGGTGTAAATTAAGGATCATATTTTCTTGTTTCCCCAGGGTGTGAATTTGTCCGGAGGACAGAAACAGCGAGTCAGTCTTGCTCGGGCGGTTTACTGTAATGCAGATGTCTATTTATTTGACGATCCTTTATCAGCTGTTGATGCTCATGTTGGGAAACATATTTTTGAAAAAGTTATTGGACCAAAAGGAATCTTGAAAAATAAAGTATGTCATAATGAGATATTGTCTCTAGAGAATGCTTTGGTTTTCTTTGCTGAGTTCAAATGATTCCAAGTTTGTCAAGTTGCATATGCAGACTTTTGTTTCAAACGTCTGAAAAATGAAAGGATCCTTCTGAGATTTTTAGAGAACTTTTATAAAACACTGCATTTTTATAATGAAATGTGCTCTGGTTTCTGTAATTCAAAATTCTTTGATGGAAAAAATCAAGACAAGGACAGTATTTTTTCTTAAAAATGCTGCATGCCTGTCCATAGTTACTATTGTATTGTACACAGAATTCAAGCAGCAAGAGCAGTAGTTCAACCATTGTATTAGCTAATTTGAGATGTTAGAAAAACTTTTTTCCTTTGCTATTTAGACACGGGTTTTGGTAACCCACGCAATCAACTATCTGCCTCAAATGGATACAATTCTGGTAATGTCTGATGGAGAAATCTCTGAGATGGGCTCCTACCAGGAGCTGTTGAAGCAAGACGGGGCTTTTGCAGAGTTTCTTCGTACATATGCTAATGCTGAGCAAAGCATGGAGAACAGCGGTAAGCTTACAAATAAATTCTCTTGGGATAAGCTGATGTGTGACATGCGAAGGGAGTCACGTTAAAGGAAAAATATTAGAAGTGTAAAGAAAGTTAAAAGAAATTACTATTTCTTGCGATATACCTATAGGGTAGAGGTGCTTATTTCTTGAGGGCATTGAAGGTTGTGAGGTTAAACACACATTCTTTCTTAAAATTTAGGAAAACGTGGAGCAGATCTGTAGTAAAATTCCTCTCACTTAGAGCAGAATTCAGATGGTTGTGAGATCAAGTAAAGGCTAGCTGGGGTTTACACACCCTTCCTGTGCTTATTAGGATGTGTCATCTTTATGCAGATAATTCCTTTGGGGATGGGGGGAGGAAGAAACAACTCATTTTCTAGCTGACATCCCTGACTCCTGCTTCTGCTTTACAAAACAACTGTAGAGCTGCACTGATATAGGAATATACTTTAGATTTTTTTTTTTTTTTTTACCTGCAGACACTTAAAGTATTGGATTTTAATAAGGTAACTTAGTCTTTTGCCTCCAGCCTGTTTTCTTTACCAGCTTGCCTGTAGTGATTTCCTGACACTCCTCCATGTGCTCATGCCAAAAAGTCTGAGGGGTGCTTGCACTGTGCTGACTGGGGTTAAGTTGTTGGCATGTGTCATGGTTTAACCCCAGCCAGCAGCTAAGTCCCATGCAGCTGCTCGCTCACTCTTCCCCTCCCCCAGTGGGATGGGGGAGAGAATCGGAAGAAAAAGGTAAAACCTTGTGGATTGCGATAAGGACAGTTTAACAGGACAACACAAGGAGAGAAGAAGTAATAATAACAATAATACTAATAAAAGAATGTATAAAGCAAGTGATGCACAATGCAATTGCTCACCACCTGGAACCCAATCTCAGCCTGTTCCTGAGCAGCGATTACAGCCCCTTCCCTTCCCTCCTCCCAGCTCCCCCAGTTATATAGTGAGCATGAACATCACATGGTATTGAATATCCCCCTGGCTATTTCCCCTTGGCTATTTCAGGTCAGCTGGCCTCACTGTGCTCCCTCCCAGCTTCTTGTAAAAGTTAACTCTACCTGAGCTGAACCCAGGACAGCATGTGCTTGAGGCCTGTTTGGTAGCAAATGCCTGCTACCAAGTGCTCCAGAGCAGGCTCTCCAGAACAGTGGAGGGATTGAACCCACTTTTCCCATCATCTTCCATTTGGAAAACCCTTGGTTCTCACCCATTCCCTACAGAAACAGAAAGGGTGCCACTTTTAGCTGCACTGATGAAGCTGTGAAGTGTTAGAAGAGGTGTTGAATAGCTGTCTTTGGCAAGGGGCTGCTCCTGATGTTCATCGGAAAGTTCCTTGTGCGAGGGCTGTGATGGTCTGCCTTACTCTCTGAAGCTGCCCTCTGCTATCCAGGCTGGCAACAGACTGCCCTTGGAGGCTGTGAAGGAGCAGTTTCCTTCCTGGATGTGCAAGGTGGCATCTTCTCCTGCTTCTCTCTCATGCATCCAGCTATCCCTCATGGGGAGTTGGATTTGGGGGTGATGTGTCCAGGTGAGGCTGAAGGTTAGGATACGCTGCTGTAGGCTAGCTCTCCTCTTGAAAAAGTCTCTTGATATGTGTCAGTTGTCACTCTGCGACTGTGACGCTGGTTTGGGTGGACGCTGTGAACAGCAAGTGCTGTATGGGTGGGGTCTCCCACTGCGACAAGCACTGCGGGAAGACATTTTATAAAAGCAGAATAGGCTAACTTCTGTGTATTTTCTGTAGGTGTTCCTATAGCTACTTTGGGCACAGTCAGACTTGTTGCAGTCTTCAGTGTATGAGACTTCCGGAGACAAATTAACTTTCTGCGCGCTTCCCTAAGAAGTTAACAAGTTGACTTGTACAAAGATTTGCCTCCCTTAACAGCCTTGTTCTTTTAGCCTTTGTCTCCTCCCCTTTCCAAGTGCATGGTACATTTTGAAGTCCTTTAAAGTAACTTAGTTTAATGTACTTTTCCATTTAAATACTGAAACTTCTTTTGGAAAGTGAGCCAGTGCTTTATCTTTTGCCTTGCTTCTCTGCAGTTGTCTAATAAAAGGCACTTTTAACTTCAGTATGACCCTGGTGATTCTGAGAGGATTGCTACGTCACAGGGTTGGGCTATTTGCAGCAAATTTGTTTCTCAGTTTTGGTCCAGTGATCTTTTGCCAAGGGTAAATGGTGAAAAATAGGGGCATTATTTGTCTGATTCACAGGGATAGTATTATCAGATGTGTAAAAGATTAGTAAAGTTTATTAAAAATCACAGGTTCTTGGATAAACACAGAGTAATCTGTGATGGGAGTCAACCTGAGCTAGCTGCAGGGGATCTGCACACCCACTTTAAAAGGGAGGTTCCCTTGTATCTGAAGCTACATGTTGGCAGCCTGAAAACACTTCAGCTGGAGCAAAATAGGAAACTGTGCACTGGTGCTTTCTGGCTGGAACACATCCTGCTTCTGTGAGGGTAGGAAAGATTCTCCTCCTACCCAGCCTCTGAGGTTTGGCTGCGAGTCTGCTCCCCATTGACTCCCAGGCCTTCTCTCCCATTTGGATTCCTGAGGGTTACCTGCTGTCTGTGTGCTGTACTGCTGCCTTTCCCATCCTCAGCTTCACGGTGTTTTTTCTGTGTGTGGGAGAACTCCTCACTGCAGAAAGCTGCCCCTGCTAGAGTGTCTGGGATGGCTCAGAGGGGCGGTGTGAGCTCCCCCTTCTTCTCCAGCGTCCTACTTGATGCAGAAGACGGTGACAAGGGTGGCAGCAGTAGCTGCTCAGCCTTAGGGAGTGCAATGTGCAGCATTGCTGCTTTCAGCTGTGGGTACATGAAATGGATGCCTTATTGTGTCTGCGGTGTGTAATCTTCTCCAAAGTAACTGGAACTGCATGTAAAATAACCTACCAGGTTGTATAAAAAGCATCCAAATTCTTGCTTTTAGCAGTTGTTCCATTCTCTGGCATTTAGTGTGGCTGATTTGCTCATGCCAGTACTACTCCTGCATGTGCAGACTGGTCTGGAGTCATAGATGTGCCCTTGGCTCCTGTGAGTGTTTTTCTTTTTTGGTGTTGTCCAATGTCTCCCCTGCTCCCCGCCCTCCCGGCTCCACCTCCAGACTTGTAGCTGTTGTATCTTGCTGTAGAGATAGCAAATAGTTACTTTAAGATTACCTTTCTTAAAACTGTTTTCCCCTGTCTCCCATACAAACTAATGCAGCAGATGTTACTTTCTGTTTTAATATGTATGTGGGTTGGGGTTTTGCTGTTTTTTCCAAATGGCTTCAGCATAAACTTTGGTCTATCCTTGAAAAGCCTGGAGCTATTTTTAGTGTTTGTGGGGAGTCTTTGGTCTTGACTGCAGTGCCTGGAATATAGGGATGTACCACACAATTAGTAATTCAAAATCTGGTGTACATTGTGTGGGCTGTGCTTCAGATGGCTGTCTCCCCAGCGTTTGGCTCTGTGACTTTGCAGGCAAAAAAAAAAAGGCTGAAAGACCTTTCAATGGCTACTCAGTTCTTTNATATAAGAATTGTTAGCACAACAGGCTTACTCAGTTTTGGTTTGGAGGAAAAAAGGCGTAAAAGTACTCTGAGAACTGCTGAGGATCTGGACTCTAGGTTTTAGTTCAATAATCTGCATATCTTGAAAGGAAGTGTGCTGATCTGTCACTTGTGGCTACTCAATTTGAATGTCTTTGTGTTTCACCTTTAATTTCGTGGACTTAATTCCCCAAATTCCAGCTGTTGTCCTGTACAAAGTAGAAATCTTCTCTCTGGGAAAGATAGTATGATACAGGAGTAAGATTTGCAGGGCCTTGCTTGGCCTCTGTATAAATTGCTTCCCAATTGCAGCAGTGAGAAAAAAAATTTAGATTTATTTTTAAGTGCTGAATTTGAAAGGAAGATAGCTTCCTTTCTGAACAGCTTTATTATACACTAGGTAGCAGTATGTATTTCATAATAAAAATTAATTCTGCATTATGGGCTGGGGTTTCATATCTGCAAGGAAAAAGCATTGTGCCCTCATGGTTAACGCTATCTCCCAGTAAAGCCTAGCACACATGTATTTTGTGGCTGTGCTTCTTTCTAACAACATCAGGCTGAGCTAAGCTTAATAGCAGTGTTGGATAGTTAAGATAACTTGTGTGATGCCTGTAGGGATGGTTGGGTGTTTCTTTCCTTTCTGACTCCTTGGGAGGCAAGGGTTAAATATTGAGATGTGTTGGCTCTTTTCCAAATGTTGTTGTCGAATCTGGACCTGAATAGTAATTCAGGAAACACCTGTCTTCATCAGGAAATAATCTGACTTTCTCTTAAATTCATTTTACTTCTAGCAAAATTCAACTCTTTCCTTTCTCTCTCCTAAAGCAAAAGCTACTTGCGGCCTCTGCCCCAAATGGCAGAAGCAAATACTGATTCAAGATGAGTGCTGTTAGGGTATCAAGATGCTTGGAAGAGTGAAGTATCTCACTATTTCTTAATCTGTCTGTGCAGGATGATGAGCAGGGCCTACACAGTAGATAAGACTAAGTAAACCTGTGCTACTACAGCTCTCCTTCTCTCATTGCAGTTACATGACTAAAGCAAGGCAGAATAGCAGAGCTGTGGGAGGAGAGACGTAGCCCCATGGGCAAAAGTTGCCACTCTGAAACCATGATGCTTTGCATCTTTAATGTTAAGGTCAGGGACTCTCTTAAGATTCTTGAATGAAATCTCATCACCACCACTGGGGAAAATGCATATGGTAGTTCCCTGTACGTAGTGAGTTTTTCTGTCATTGTCAATATGAGGCCACTTTAGAGTCACTTTTTTTGATTATCTCTTAGTGCATGTCTTGAAATGAAGTTTGTGGATCGTTCACTTGTAGCCATCTGATTTGGATTTTTTTTTCCTCAGGGTTGTCTTTTTTGACTATGTATGAGGCTTGGGATTAAAAAGAAGTCCATTTCAGCAAATTTGATCGTGCCTCAGGCATTTATGGTTTTGTGGTTTAGGTTGTGCTACTTGGATGTGTTTGTGTTTTTAAAGATTGCAAATGGTTGAGTGTGTTCTGGAAAAAGTTAATTGTATATACTTTTAGACTCAGAGCCTCCATTAGAAGGAATGATTCAACCTCTGGAAACAGGTAACTGCTTCTTTGCCATGTGGCTTTGTATTAGTGTTTGTTTTGGAGTAATATGAGTAGCTGCAGTTCATTTACAAGAGATTGTGTTGTTATTAGAAGAATTCTGTTTGCACAATAGAAGGTATCTGCTTGGTTTGCATGGTACTTGTTTGTGTGATGCTACAACAGTTGGTGTGTCAGCTTGTAGGTAAAGAATTGCTGCTGCTGTGTTATCTCAAACACTTCCACAAGGAAGCTTTAAATAAACTTTAAAGATGTACCCTGGACTTAGGAGTGTAGTGAGTGTACCCAGAGAGGCATTGCTCAGGACTGAGTACCGAAGGTCCTTTTTGTTCTCATATGTGTATCCAGTACTTTGCAGCTGTTCCCTTTTACCATTTCTGGACGTTTTTTGACAGAGCCCTCATTAGTGGGCTTATATGCTAGATGCACATGCCAGATTTACTATGGCAATCTTGAGCATTTTTTGTTCTTAGGAGGTAAATGCAATATAAGGGGGAAATCTTTGTAGCCTACAACACGAAATCAGATTTAAGAGCTGTTAGGGCGGGATGGTTTATTTGCAGTTTTGTTTAGTTCATGTGGGTTTAGAACTTCAGTGGCGCTCTAAAGTGATATGATGCTGGAATGCTTGCTGGTTTTCATATGGGAGCCTTTCAAAAGAAATGTTGTCAAATGCTAAAAATAACCAGCAGTCCCATATTGGTTTGCTCTGTTGTATAAATAAGAACTAAATCATTGAACTTTTAACTTTTTCACATTTTCTGCTTTCTTCTGCTTCTAGACCACACTGAACACTTTAGTTTTGGGTTTTTAGAATAACGAACCAATGTTCAGTTTGCAGGCACAGGAGGGAACAGCTTTATGTTCAAGCAGTCCACGCTTAATGTATTGATGAACTGGTTTATGCATATGTTTTGCTTTAGTATAAAAACATGAAAACTTCAGACACTAGATCTACATAAATTTTCCTGCATATATTTTGAATAGATGCAGGTGGGCTTTTTTGTTTGCATAAATCCTTTAAAATGCAAAATTCTTTTTTTGTTACAAATTCTGAATTAACTTTCATACTTGAAAATGGAGTCCTGTTTAATTGACAGTTAATTTTTTATGAGTCAGTCATTTGGCCTGTATTAGGAAAATGACCACATAACTTGAACCTAGAATTTTTACTCATGGCACTGTATTACACTGAATTAAGTTGCTTAGAGAAAGCTTAATATTTCAAGCTGACAGGTTTTGTGAAGTGTTTTAGACAATTGTCTTGTGTGTGCTGCATCTTATTATCCCATAACATCCCATTTGTAATGACTTTTTGTTTTTGTTGTTTTTTTTTCTGAGAAATGGTGTTCATAGAAAGATCTTGTTTAAATCAATCTTGATTCCTATGGTTGCTTAAAACCACTAGGCTTTTGTATGTTGCTTCCTGCTTAATTTTGCAGGAAGGCTCAAAGTTAATAGCATATGCCTTCTGTTCTTACAGCTTCACTCCATCATTTACTAGAATGTCTTCTCATTGCATTCTAAACTGAAAATATTTATAGTTAACTTTTGTAAAAGATGTGGTTTGAAAAGGAGTGGTTGGATTGTTTGGTTTTTTTTCCCCACAGAGTGAGTCATAATGTGACTTGGTATTCCATGCTTTAACATCAAATATGTCCTCATAATTATATTACATTATTATTACTGACCTACATTTGGTAGGAAAATAGAAAAATAAATGTTCACTGTCTTGGCAACTAGTCCTGTTGGGGGTGGAACTAAACTGATTTGTTCACCTGGTCAACTATCTGTGAGTACATGTAAACACTTACTTGTGTTCTGCCCTTTGCACATTAGGACTGCACCTGGCATTTAGGATTGAAATGAAACCTTTGTATCTTTTTGCTTACCATTTCTATGTTCACTTTTTCAACCCCCCCAGATACAAATGATCCATCTGCAAAGGAAGGAAAGCCTGTGGAAAACGGAGTCCTTGTGAATGAAGCCCCTGGAAAGTTGATGCAGAGGTGTGTAGTCTCTTNTGGTGTTTATGGTATTTCTTAGGGGAAAATGCATCATGCTGTATCCAGTAGCCTCAGAGAGGTGGGGTTGCTGCTGCTCCATGGCTCCAGGTCCTACAGTAGCAAGGCTGAATACGTACTCCCAGCAGGCACATGCACATAGAATGTACCTACACACCATGTGTATACATGGCCAGCCACACAGATCACGGACACTTAGAGCACCCACACAAACACAGCAATCACGGACACTTACAGCACCCACACAAACACAGCACCAAATGGCCTCATCCTGTTCCCATCTCTGGCTCAGCAGGATGGCAGTTCACTAGTGAGAATATAATATATGTATATATACAAGGTAAATCCCTCCCCTAGTTGGGTTCAGGCACAGTCTGCCCAATAGCTGCCCTTGGATCCCAGTCTCCCCAGTTACTCGCACCTGGGCGTACAAACCGCTGAGGCTGCAGCCCTGCTCCAGTTGCTGGTACAGGCTGTTGCGCAGGCATGTCTGCACACACAGAGCTCTTATGCTACTCTTCTTTCCATGTGAAGAAGTGATTGTGTTGTAGCAAGATGCTGTGGGTTTGGCTTGCTTGAAAGGGAGAGTATCTTATTTGCCTAGTGCAGCTTTCGTATGCTTTTCCCAAGGCTTCTGCGTGTAACTGCTGTCAGATGGGATGAAGTGCTAAGTGGACCTTGAGTCTGACATACTACAGCTGCTGTTATGCTTGAGAGGGGCCAAAGGCAATCACTCTTATTTATACCTTCCCAAAATCAATCTCATAGTCTATGCCTTTTTCTTGTGGTGCTCTAGAGATACAGTATTTCTGGAAGCTAATGAGTGCCTGGGAGTACAGTTGCCCATTTTGATGCCAGTGTGGATATCCTTTTTGCACTTCAGCAACTGCACTGGATATGGTGATAGGGTTTGTAAAGGCTGGTGTTGATGATCACCAAGCATTTTTCTTTTGGAAGTTTGATTGCTCAACCAAGGTTTCTTTGACTGGCTAGCCTGTTACTTGTATCTGAAGATGGACACTTGAGAACTGAATGCCATCAGGGAGGATTAGGAGTGCACTGTGAGGGGACGAGGGAAGCAATAGTAACCACCGGCCTGATGATGACTGGTTAGGAGATTATCACCAGAGTAACGTAAGCCACTGACTTGGAGCTGTGGACTGTTGAAGTCTATTTATGAAGTAAACACCTGGCCTGTGTATACTAAGACTGAAAAATAAATGTCTTCCAACAGGCAACTCAGTAACTCTTCAACATACAGCAGAGACACTGGGAAGTCACAGCACCAGAGCAGCACAGCAGAGCTGCAGAGGCCGCTTGCTGAAAAGAATTCCTGGAAACTGACAGAGGCTGACACAGCGAAGACTGGGAGGGTAGGGTCTCCTTTTCCCACTTCCTGCACTCTCTCTCAGTTTCAGAAAAATCCACAGGGTTCAGAAGAAAATAACTTCCAAAGCCCATGTAACTGGGGTGAGAAAGGTCTGTGTGGATACTTGGACTTGCTGCTTGTTGTGTAGTACTTCATGGAAGTGTTGCTGTGCCCTCTGTTCACAAAGCTGAGCCCCAGGTTTGCAGGCAGAAAGTGCTGACACCAAACCTTTTGTTTAAGATGATGGGCCTGACCACATCAAAGTTTAAGAGAAGAAATTAAAACCTTGCAACTATTTCTTAGAGAGAGGTTGTGACAAATTATGTGACCTAATGAAATCTGCCCTTCAGTAAGGAGCTGGGGTTGACTCAGATGAATTTGTGTCTACAGTGGAAACTTGACTTAAGTATCTAATCCCAGGATACCCAGGGCTTTCTGAGAAACGTGAGAGTGAGGTTCCTGGGAAAATGGCAGTTACATCTCCTAGCAGTGTTGCTTGAATCCTCTGGTTAAAGATAGATCATGGGGTACAAGCCATGTGGAGCAAGGATTTAATTAAAGGCTATATAATCTTGTGGTAAAAAGAGCACGCCAAAAACTGGAACTCCTCAGTGAATTTTTTGGCTCTGCCACTGATGCTCTGTGTTACTTCAGGCAGCTCTCTCCCTACCCTTCCCTTTCCTTGGAAGACAAGGGAAAGATTATGTGCGCCTGCCCTGGAGGGATGTCAGGTTTGGCACATCTCCATAGAAACACTTTGCAGCTTGTGTTCCCCAACAGCGGTGCTTTAGAGTGCAACTGTTGTAGTTTTATGGCCTGATGTAGAGATATTGACCTTAAATAGGAGGAATTGCTGGTTTTGAAACTTAATCTGCAAAATGAATATATATATATTTTTTTTTTTTTTTTTTTTTTTCCCCCTTCTGTCTTCAGGTAAAGGCAACAGTGTACTGGGACTACATGAAAGCAATTGGACTCTTCATCTCTTTTTTGAGCATTCTGCTCTTTATGTGTAATCATATAGCCTCCCTGGCTTCCAACTACTGGCTAAGTTTATGGACAGATGATCCTGTTATCAATGGGACACAGCAGTACACAAATGTCAGACTGGGAGTGTATGGAGCACTGGGAATTTCTCAAGGTTTGCTTGGTCTTACCTATTTTAAGATTAGCTGGTTCAGGATGTTTCTAACGTTCTTGGTGATCTTGTATCCCCAGAACTGCAGCAGCAGTTTGCTAAGGATTTGAGAGTGGGGTGGTTTGTTTTTTTTCCTTCGTAGAAGATGAAAAACTTGAGTGAATTAAAAAAAGGGTAAGCAAACCAACCTATAAAATTACTTGGTGAATATGGTTTCTTTTGTTTGTATCAGACAAGATTGAAAGTGGTTTGCAGGGGCTGATGAGCCAGCAGTTGGTGATAAAATGTCTGACCCAGGAAACGGCTCCTTGGACTGTAAACAAACCGTGCTAGCCTGGTTTGCAGGGACAGTTTGTCACAGGAGGCCTTTGCTGTGCTGCCTCCCTTGCAGCCACAGCCTGGCTGAGCTGTGTAGGCAGGTGTTTCCTCTGACTGTTTGAGGGTCCATCCAAGGCACCACGGGGAGGCCAGCTCAGTGGCTTTTTATGTGTCCTCTTTGTGGTCAAAGTTTGTTTGCCATGAAACCTAACAGTCCAAGTACCTCACTTCAGAATTGCCATAAAAATCCTTCCATAAAAACTAAATGCTATGTTAAAATTCAGTGGTCTTTACTCAAGGAAAGTGTTCAAATATTACACAGAATTTTGTAATAGAGAAACAACTTCTTCCATGAGAGAAATGTGGTGTTTTAAGATTTTTTTTTTTTCGTAATGACTTGGAGTAATTGCTGAGTCTACTTGTAGTGAACCCCAGTTCTCAGGATTATTGTACTAGAGACTTGCTAATGCTAAGTAATGACAAAATGAAGGAAAATGTTTTGTGTGAGAGGTGGAAGCAGTTAAAAACAAGTCTTCTTTTCTAGGTATTGCTGTGTTTGGCTACTCGATGGTTGTGTCAATAGGGGGAATATTTGCATCACGACACCTGCACCTTAACCTGCTGCACAATGTCCTCAGGTCTCCAATGAGTTTCTTTGAACGTACACCCAGTGGAAATCTGGTGAACCGTTTCTCTAAGGAGATAGATACCATTGACTCCACCATTCCACCAATCATCAAGATGTTCATGGGCTCGACATTTAATGTGATTGGTGCTTGTATCATCATTCTGCTGGCCACACCTATAGCTGCTGTCATTATTCCACCTCTGGGACTTGTCTACTTGTTTGTGCAGGTAGGGGGCTTTACCTAGGGACACTGGGACCAGCAGTCACTCATCCTTTGTTAAGGCAGTTATTTTCTGACTGTGCAGTGGGATGGATTTTAATGTGTTTGACTTGAGTCGTGCTTGACTGACTGTGCTTTGCACGGTTTATTGATTAGCTTACATCAGCAGAGGATTTCCTTCTGTTGTCAAGTGTAGGATGACTTCTGTGCAGAAGGTAATCCTTTAATACCTAAGCAGGCTTTATAAAAATGCCATTAGATTTTGAGGCAAATTTTGTATAGCTTGTTGCTCAGAGCCCAAATATGGAAAATGTATAGGCCTTTCAAAAACTTGCTTCCAAACAAAAGAGTAGCCTTAAGAGGGGTATGTGTGCATTGCTGATGTGTCTGTTTCATCAGAATATTGTTTACAGAGCAAGAGAAACAATGTCAGCCTTTCAGTTATGTCTTGTGTAGGCAGACTGTGCTTACTTCACTCTTGCTTTACTCTTACTTATCTAGTAGAGCCAGTACAGATCAGAGAGAAGCAGCTGGGTTTTGACTTTGATTCTTGAGTTAGTGACTCTACCGGGCTCCATTAGTAAACCTTAAAGGCAGTGATGTGTGTGTTTTATAGTGTTGAACTAAGCTTGCAGAGAAGAGAAAGAGGAGAAAATGGCTGTCGCATGAGGTGGTTTGATTGGTGGTTGTTCAAAGACAGCAGAGTGTATGTAATGGTCTTTAGGCCTAGAAGTGTTGGAGAAGGCATGTATTCTTATGAGTAAGTTCAGTCTCTGTAACTGACAGCCTAAATAGCAGGGAACTCCTATGATTCCCTTTGTCTTTTCAGATGCAGTCTGAATGTAACCATAATTCTCATACTCTGATTTGCAGAGATTTTATGTGGCCACTTCACGTCAGCTCAAACGCCTTGAGTCTGTCAGTCGTTCTCCTGTATATTCTCACTTCAATGAGACTCTCCTGGGAGTCAGTGTCATTCGAGCCTTTGAGGAGCAGAAACGTTTCATAAAGCAGAATGACATGAAGGTGGATGAAAATCAGAAAGCTTATTATCCAAGCATTGTTGCAAACAGGTAACAGTGGGGTTGAAATATTGAAAGGCAGTGATATAGGGAGGGCATGGTTCTGCTGCCTGTGCTTCTTATAAATCACAGCTCTCAGCATACTTGTCCAGGGTAGGGAAGCCTGTGTGGATATATCTGTTACACAGATGTTTTGCTTAAACTTCTGTGATGGAATGAAGATTACTTCCAAATTTCTTTTCTTTCTGAAAGTTCCTGCCTTACTTCTGGGTAATATATTTTTTTAGAAGTTTTGATTCATTGATCCCAACGTTAACCACAACTGCTTTCTGAACTAAGACAGGAATTTATGTACCTGAAAGGTTTATTAATTTTGGATGCCTCTGGGTTTGCATGCTGCTGGAGCAGATCATCAAATACCTTGCAGTTCCTGTGTTACTGGTAGTACGCAGATGCCATATCACTAATCTTTCCAAAAAACAACACGTGTGACAGAACAATTGATTGGCTGCATTCCTAATTCTCTATGGGTGAATTACTGGAAAGATGCATTACATTTTTCTGTCTTGCAGGTGGCTGGCTGTCCGTCTGGAGTATGTGGGGAACTGTATTGTCCTCTTTGCAGCACTGTTTGCAGTGATTGCACGCAACAAACTCAGCGCAGGACTTGTTGGCCTCTCAGTGTCCTACTCACTGCAGGTGATTTTACCTTTCCANAAAAAAGCCCTGAATTGTAAGACTGCATCAGAAAGTCAGAACCTTGCTATGGCTTTGGAGGGAAAACTAATATAAGGAACATAGAGAATACTACTACAAATATGGGAAATTCCTTCTGTGCCCTGCCTGTGTGAGGGGGTGCAGCTAAGACAACTCATCCCCTGTATATTAAAGGCATCTGGACTTTTCTCCTATCTAGCACTGATAAGCCAAGATCTTGTCTGTGTTCATGCATTCCATGAACTTGCAGTGCTTAGGTTGTTTTGTCTTTTTTATTTATTGCAGGTAACATATTTAGTGGAAACTCCTTCTAGTCTTCTTTTCTTCTTGCAGATTACAGCATACTTGAACTGGCTAGTTCGCATGTCATCTGAGCTGGAAACCAACATTGTTGCTGTAGAAAGAGTCAAAGAATACGCTGAAATGGAGAAGGAGGTACATTGAGTTGTCCACCACACCCTTGTTCTGAGGTCTCACCCACAGCCTGGCTGAATGGGTTGGAGAGTGCAGCGGGGCATGAAGCTGGGGCATGTCCTTTGAGCTGAGAGATGGGCCAGAGCTTAGTGTTCTAAGTGCTCTCCCTCTAGGGACAGGCTGTATTTTAGCGGGTAGTTCCTGTGGGTGCTTTTGAGGTGTACCCGCTGGTATTTACACAGTGTTATTTAGGAAATGTGCTGTTCTGCCACGGGCTAAGCAGTGAAGCTGTACAAATGTTTTGGTTTCCTAAGTGCTTAAACATCATTATTTTTTTGTGTTTCACTTTCTGTTCTCAGTGTGGGGAGTAAAGAGGATTTACTTTTTTCATTTTGATTAACATCACCAACAACTCGTTTCATCTGCAGTTGTACCCCTTTTGTCTACAGAACGGAGTTCGCTATGGCTTCTCTTTGTCATGCCTGTCATTTGAACCTGACTTGAGTCACTATTTTTGCAGCCAAACCTTATGACGACCCTTCCTAGATTTTTTTTCTCAGGTTCTTGTAGCAGAGCAGTATTTATACGGCTAAAAGGATTTCTGTCTGGCACTGGCAGTGAATGCAGTGGGGTGTGTTCTCTCCCACCTATGTGGGAGGTTGAGGCAGCAGCTGTTTACCAACTTGTTAATCTTTTAGTGCTTATGTCTCAGTTAAACTGCTTCTAGTTGCATGTCTGGCTTCCCCAATGGTTTCCTTACTGTGGTGGGGGTGTACAAGCAGGTTATCTGAATACCTGCTTGCATGTACGATTCTGCCATTTGTAAGAGGAAAGTTCATCCAGCAAGTGGTACGTGTGATAGCAAAGCCCTTGGCTACATACACCATTTCATCTGCCTTGGGGCAGCTCTTTCCCTCTCTTCCCATTATCTTCACAGTTACTTTTGCAAGTTACACACTAACAAGGATTTTTCTTGATTGCTTTCCTTGAGTCCTCTGAGCATATGTCCAGTTGAAGGAGGAACTGATCAGATACATTTGTGTGCTTCTTTCAGGCTGAATGGAGTATTGAACAAACTGCCCCAGCGAGTACCTGGCCTGAGGAAGGAAAGGTTGAGTTTCGAGGCTATGGTTTACGTTACCGGGAAGACTTGGATCTGGTTCTGAAAAACATAAATGTTACCATAAATGGGGGTGAGAAGGTAATGAATCTGAATTTATAGTAGACTGGTACTGTATAAGTCTGTATGAATAAGCCAAAGAGAGGTCTATCCCTGTTCTGTAGTGTCTCTTGGGTCCTTAAGAACTAGAAGACCTTCTGTAGAGTCAGTCTTGTAACTGGCAGATATAGTAGGCTCTTATCCTTCTCAGGGTGTATCCTGCATCATGGGATAAAGTACACTATTATGTGGGCTTGTGAAGTACCTTTTGGTCTGGTTTCATAAGGAAGTGAGGTTTATGCTGTCTTCTCTCCCCTTCCCAGGAAATTTTGCTGATTTGTTTGCCATAAGCAAAGAGGAGTACAGGTTGCAGAGAGATTATGTTAATTATAGTCTCAAGAAAATAAGCTACTAAGAGGGGGGGAAGCCCTGGTCTAGTAATGCAGAAGTTGCAAGGTGAGAGTCTCTGCAGGAAAAAATGGGACTTCAGAGTAGTTTCACTGGATCTGGCAAAACTGATGGTGATAACGTGTGTGTCGCTTCTATTGCTTCCTCGCACATGTGCTCACACACATCCTGCCCCAGTCCTATATGGATTCTCTGGTGTCTAATAATAGCGTGATCTTGCACGGCAGCATGAAAGGTAGCTGCAAGACAGACCTATTATCTGGCTTCCTTATCTGTGGTATCCAACTAGGCATTTGCTTTTTTCCCCAAGTGCACGCATTCTACCTACAAATATGGGCAGAATACTACCTCAGGAGTGGTTAGAAAGGTCAGATGGCAAGAGATACATCAACCAACCAAAGTAGCAATCTTTTATATTTATTTAAAAAAAGAAAAGAATTGATGAAGACTTCAGTCTAACTTGGAAACAAAACATACAGCATGAAACTGAGTGCTTTTGGTATATTTTTGCTATAAATTCAAACAAGATAAATGTCAAGTCAGCAATTATAACTGTGAAGCGTGGACCAAACAAAGGATTAGGGAAACTTTGGCCTGCTCTACCCAATTCCATCTGCCTTCCTAGAAAAATTGAAAAATGTGACTGGATTGCAAATTTTGAGACTGCTTTTTGTCCTTGTTTTCTTCATATCCAGTGATTTTTTTTTTTTCCCCTTTGATCAGCCTGAATTTATTATGCTGTTTTGGGGTGTTGTTAGCTCAGCAAATATGACAACCTTCTGAAAATGTGTCAGTTCTAGGCAGATACTTGGAAATGCTTTAAGTCTTCCCTGGAGTAAGTTGTTCCTGTATTTCTTCCCACAGATTGGAATAGTTGGAAGAACGGGAGCTGGAAAATCCTCGCTTACTTTAGGTTTGTTTCGGATTAATGAAGCAGCTGAAGGAGAAATTATTATTGATGGAATTAATATTGCAAAGATAGGGCTCCATGACTTGCGGTTCAAGATCACCATCATCCCTCAGGTAGGTGCAAAATCCTACCATTACCACAACTCGTTTTGTAGTGGTGCTGTTTCTATAATGTGCTAGGGAGAATATATTTATTCCTTTTGTGATCTATAGCTATGAAATTGAGTCATTTCAGTATGCTCTTTCATGGATTTGAAACCAAGATTTTTTTCCTAGACTGGCTTTGATTTGCTTGTGTTGGGTAACAAGTAGGAGCTTGACTATGGCCAGGTTGTGGTGTGGAAGCAAAACCTTGGCCTTTGGACTCACGGGCCTTGTCAGCACCCCATGCTGATCACTTAAATGCTACAGACAGTTTAGCCTGAGTGGGGAGGTCTGTTCCCAGCTGAGCACCTCATTGGCATCCCTTAGTTAACTGGAACCATTGCTCTTTTGGCCAGTGGAGGGGAAGTAAAGTCTGAGTATTTCCATTTGTGAAGAGCCCACAGGGCTCCAGATTGGTTTCCACTTTTATTTTAGGTATTTCCATTCTTTTTAGAAATGGAATGAAGGTACTGCATAGTCTAGTTGTGAGGGATTGGGATCTTGTGTTGCTATTTCATGCTTGATATGCACTCTTTGGGCCTTTGTACAAAGCATTCTGGCTTTGGCAGGATCTCCTGAGCGAGGTACGCAGAACTGTTCACTCACGGAAACCTGTACATAACTATCCCAGTCTAGCCCAGCAACTATGGGTTTGATCATCCAAAACATTTGGAAATACGGATTTACAAGCACTGGACTTGCAGTCTCAAGTCTTCTTGTTTTTACCGTGTAGCCTTTATCGACTGCCTGTTCTTACTCAAAGTAAGACCATAAAATGTGGTTATATAAATCACCATTGCAGCACACTGGCAAAAACAAGTGAGCACACTGTAAAAGGTTTTCTGCACCACTTCTTTTGGAAAACTGGGGGGGTACTTTGCTTTGTTGTTTTGATCACTTTGCATCAGTCTGACACTACTAGGTCAAAAGTATTTCCATAGTAGTATTTCTCCATGTCGAAGAAAAAATGCATTCATTTCATTAATACTTGTCAGCTGAAGACTTTTGAAATATTTACAGATGGTGTAATTCCCTAAGAAGTGGAAAGTTGACCTAGTAGTCCCTGCTGACAGAAGGTTGGGCTGGGAGTGCCTGTTCTTTAACTTAGTAGCGCAGTGAAAAAGTTGGCTGGTTGTGGTTTGTTTTGGTTTTTGGTTTTTTTTCCTGGATTCATGAGTTACTGACTCATGGAAAGGTCTGGAGTGCCAGAGTCTGCAGAGGTCAGGCCCCCAAGAGGCATAAGGAGTAAGGGTGAGGGAGAATAAGTTGCTGTCGGAAAAAGTGAGATCTCATTCCGAAACTCAGTAGATTAGCTTGCTTGCAACTGCATTTGGACATGTTGTCTTCCATTCACTATCTAAGAAATATTTTTGGAGCACTTGCTGTCTTCTGTGTACATTGTCAATTACCTCTTTCTGTGACTAGGATCCAATATTGTTTTCTGGCTCTCTGCGTATGAATCTTGATCCTTTTGACCAACACTCTGATGAAGACATTTGGAGGTCTTTGGAATTGGCTCACCTGAAAAACTTTGTATCATCTCTTCCTGATAAACTTAATCATGAGTGTGCTGAAGGTGGCGAGAACCTCAGGTACGTCAAAGAACCGTGCTTGTCAATATTGCCTTAAGAGCTAAATGAGAACTGAGATGTGTGTGTATGCCCTCCCATCTGCAGCTAGACTGCCCACTTCCAGAAACCGTGCAGCTCACTTGGGACAGTATGTAGCTAGACCCTAGCAATAGCGACGCAGTGTGAGGCTCCTCCCCCTTGCCCCATAAGAGAGTCTGGGGAGGGAGTTGGGGAATTCTTAATGCATGACCAGGCAATCAACCACCTAGGTTTTATTCAATGTGTTTTAAACTCTCAAGTTTGGGAATTTAAAAGTAATTTAAGAAATACTTGGAATGCTGCAAGTTTGACATCTTGGGCAGTCTTGGAAAGGATTTTAGTAGCAGCAGTCTGCTATTTATAGTGGATGCTCTGAACTTACCGTGGCTCTTGCCCAACAGATGCAATTTTTCTGAGGAAGGTGTTAGCTTGCTTTTTACACCATAACAGGGATATACGTTCGGTCTGTAGAAACCATGTAAAGTCCAGTCCTCAACTCTGCATTGATTCAGTGAATCAGCCTGATGCAGTTAAGCTGAAACTATTTGTAAAGTATTCTCTTATTACATTGCCAGGACTTCATTGTGAGGGGATGTAGTTTCAGATGCTGTTAGATATTCTGTAGTGTAGTAGTAAGACCAACCTTTATCTGTTTTGCTGGATTCTTGGCACCTACACTTTAGAACAAGGAATTGCTAGGCTTCAAAATGAATACTGCAAACTTGTTCTGACTTTTTCCCTCACCCTCCCATCCCATCTGCATAGTGTGGGACAGCGCCAGCTGGTGTGCCTGGCACGAGCTCTGCTCAGGAAGTCCAAAATACTGGTTCTAGATGAAGCCACAGCTGCTGTTGATCTTGAAACAGATAAGCTTATACAGTCAACAATAAAGTCTCAGTTTGAAGAATGTACTGTATTAACTATAGCACATCGTCTGAACACAATAATGGACTACACAAGGTAAAGTAATACCATTTTTATCTTGAAGAATAGCATGTGTGACCTGCATTGTGCTCTACTTAAATGAGCATCTTTGTGTTAGCTGAATGTTTTCCAGTGCATTTTTAGCCACCTTTCCACAAAGCTGCTGGAATACCTGTTTTGATGGCGGGGTGTGTGTGTGTGTTATGGCTTGCAGTGGCTGTGCTTGGCCTGGGGAGCTCCTCTGATCCCTCTGTCGCACTGCTGTTGTGCCATTCCTGCCCAGGCAAACTGGGAAGGGGAGGAAAGCAAGGATAGGAGTCTATTCCTGGGTCTTGCCCTAATTTAGGCACAGCTGGAAGAGGCATCAGAGCTTTAGGGAGCTCATACCCTAAACTAGGAACAGACAGCATAAGGAATCAAAGGGGCAGGTCCTCTGCTTGTCTGAAGTTTATGCAATGCTTTTCTTTCCATTGCTTTTGGTTCATAAAGCCTCCCTCATCCTCAGCTGCCTTGCTGAGGTGTGGTTGAGGGCAGAGTTGTTGTCTCATCTCAGTTTTAAGCTCTCTTGTCCTTTTTATCACAGAATGGCAGAGAGCAAAGTGAGCAGTGATAAGATTTTTGTGTACTTTTGTAGACCTCTCTTTGTGCTGTCAATAGTGAAAGATAAGAAACAGGAACATTGCCTGTGCCAGGCCCAGCACCAGCAGTAGTGTCACCAGATGAACACCCAATTCAGTCATGGCAGTGGGTAACACCATGCAGCAGCACCTGCTAAGGGCTTAGCGAGCATTTCTGCAGTGCCTGGCCAGTTAGCGAAGGTAGCTGAAGGCAGTGTTTTAACTGTGAGCCGACTTTACTGACTGCGGTGACTTGCTTTGTGAACTTCCTAATTGCAGTTGCACGTTTGTTTTGCATAAGCTATGTCTGCATTTGTATTTCGTCAGTAGAAGCTGTATAACAGCAGTTGATGTGGTGCAGTATTATGGGAAAGTTACCACAGATCTTGGAAGGTCTTAGGGGCCCTCATCTTGACAAGAAGTGCTGCCATCTAGTTTCTGGCTGGCTCAAAGCACAGTCAAAAGTCTCGTGGCTACCTGCAAATGACTGGGTAAACATGTGCTACATAGAAAACAGACCAGACAGACCATCTGCAATGAGTTCAGGAAGGACAGAGTTGAGAACCTCTGTCCATTCATACAGTCTGGACTGTCTTCACTTGCATTAATGGCTATGCTACAGATACATCTGTGTTCATTGGCTTTCTGCATCTTCTTGTGACTGTGTGTTTTGTTCTTTTTTTTTCCCCTTGTTTTACAGAGTTTTAGTCCTGGACAGAGGAGAAGTGGTGGAGTGTGGTAGCCCAGACCACCTACTTCAGGAAAAAGGCATTTTCTATAGCATGGCCAAAGATTCAGGCTTGGTGTAGCATTTGAACTTGGTTAGTTCCTGTGGGAAAGAGGGAGGTGATACAGTCAGAGAGCTGTAACTTCCCCTGAGCTGGTGTGAACTGTATGGTTCAGTTTCAGGCCTAGTGAAAGCAGACAGAGCATGGCGATGGAAGTAACATGAAGATGCAATTTCTTTCTTTTTTTAATTCTCCTTAGTATTGATTTTAGCAAGCTTTAGGAGAAGCACATACACTGTGCAAAACAATTCAAGGACTTTTAATTTTTGCCTGAAATCTGTCATTATATGCTCAAATGTAAGGCGGAGTGATTCATCGGAGAAGTTCAGAAAAGCTTTTTTCTTTTCGTCTGCTCTTATGTTCTGAAGTTCCCCCCTCCCCCCCTTTTTTTTGTTTAAAACATTTTTGCAAATGCTAGTTATTTGCTTGTTTGCTGATTCATCATTTGATGAGCCATCTATTGTGGGATGCACCTGGAACATTTTGTGGCATATAGTACTATAGTCCAAAGATTTTTCTTCTTGTGAAATAACATGTGTGCCAGGCTTTCTCATTATGGCATTTACTGTACTTGGTTAATGCTTTTATGCATTTTCCTAAAGGTTTCATGTGTTTACAGTGTATAGCAGCAAGTTCACTATAATATGTCAGTGCTGATGTGAAAAAGCACAGTCAACTTCAAAGCAGTATTTAAGCATGTCTAGAACGACAATCACTCCAAAACCAAATTCGTGCAGCAGTTGGTGTGTTGCAGTGTGCAGTACCTGATCGTACACCCAGTTCACTCAGGAATTCTGACTTGGGTGGCGAATCCTGGTTATGCCTGTGGGGACTAGGCTGAGAAGTGAGGATTTGCCTGAGCAGAGGTTGCAGGCTTGGCATGACACTGATTGTAATACCCTTGGCTTTGGCAGTTCTGTGCTTTAACAGAAGCTCTACCACATCAAGGACCATTAGCCTTATATCGAGGAAACATGCCCTTCATGCTGCTGCTGTTGACTCTTAAATTTTGTGGGAAACTTCTGTTACAGTTGTTTAAAAAAAGAAAGTGTTACTTTTTTTAAAGTTGTGTGTCTTAGGGGTCTAACAATTCAATTGGCAATGGAGTCTGGTTTTTGAGATCTGTTGAATCTTCAGTTTTCTGTGGGAAGAAAAAAGTTACTTTTCTCATGTTCTGATTAGTCTTTTTTTTAAAGGAAAATGCTGGAAGAAGGCAAACTAAGTCAGATGGACCCAAATACTCAGCACTCGGAGAACGTGGACTTCAGTGAATGATATTGCTGACCTTAATACTAGACAATTGTCTTCTTTAGAGTAAAACTATTTATTTTTTTGTAAATTATGACTCTCTGAAATTGAATAGACTGAAATTTTCTTTGGTATTTTTTGTAATGACTATACAAATATTTGCAAAGAACTTGAAGTAAAAAAATCGTTTGAAAGATAGCATGATGTGTCATTTCTTGCGTTCTATTTGACAAAGGGTTAGCTTTGGCAGTTCAGGTTTTTGCCTTGAAAGTAGAAATTATTGGTACTGCTTAGGCTAGCCAGGCTGCCAGACCTGATGTCTGGGGGAGTGTTAGGGTTGGTAAGAAACCTTGAGTGCAAATAACTGTGCTGTGGTAGGGCTGGATCACATCTCATAGTTTCTCTTGTAATTTGAGTGCTGCAGTTTGTTGAGCAGACCAGGCAATAACGATGGATCAGTAGAACAGGATTCAGCAGTGCTGTGGACCTTTGTCATACCTGTGGTGTCCGTGGCCTATATCTGCCGCATTTCCGGGGCAGCTTGGTGTTAACTTCCTCTGTGGAAATGGAATAGGCAAGGGGTGATTTGGGAGTTTGGGGAGGAGCAGTAGGTTTTGGTTTTTCCAATCACCCGACGCTTATGCAGCATTTTGATGGACAGAAGGGTGGAAAGACTGGAGCAAATGGTTAGCAAGGAACAGAGTATAGAGCAGAGAAATGAGCTTGTCAGGTAAGGTGCATGGCTGGTGTTGTTCTACTCGGCTGCATTAAATGGAGACAGATCTATCTGCAGAGGAGACCCAGAGGAGGAACTGTGAATACCATCATGAGACCTTTCCCACTTGGGGACAGTCATCCTCCAAGAACGCTTTGTGATCTTTCCCCTTCCACTCCTTTCTGGGAGAGCCCTGGGAAGGAAAGGGGAGAGGGGCCACTGGCATTGGACAACCAGACAGTAAACCTCCTTGTGTTCTCTCCTTGTCTGTGCAAACTAGTTACTACGAACTCCTTCCTCAAGGCAACGCTGCAGAGAACGTCCAGTGAAGGAATTCAGACATGATTTCAAATGCCTTTGAAAAGCCTTGTGGGTTTAGTGCAGCTCGTTACTGAGACGGGGACTCAGCAAGCACTCTGCAGGTTTGGGACTGAATTCAAAGGAGGTTGTATTGTTAGAGTTTTTACTTCAGGGAGACTGGTTTCAGATTCGAGGAAAGGATGCTTTCTGTTGCACACTGATGAACAGATGTTTACAAGCCTTGACATATTCATGTGAGTAAGTCCTTTGAAAACAATGGAACTGCACTTAGGAGCATGGTTTGTTTGAAATGCAGAACTTGCAGAATTATGCTTCCACTGTGTAAAATGTTTGCAGCAGAGTTGTCTTTGCAGGAATGACTTAAACTGCATTTACAATCTCAAACTGGGTACACTGGAAAGTATCACTGGATGTTCTCTGTCCAGTTCATGGGCTGTTTGTGATCATTTGGGGAACTGCATGTCCAAAATGCTGTATTTTGCATATTTATAAATAGTGCAGCAAAGGATCAGAAGACTGCTCTTTGTGTGTGCTTCGGTCTTGTTCTTTTTCAATCATGTGGTTATTAATATGCATCATTGTGTTCTCCCAGTTCTATGTATTTATACACTTGCTAGCACAAACTGTTCTGCCCCAGCTCTGGAGTGGGTACTCTTTTTTGTTTGCCCTAAGTACCTGTCAGTGTTTTGTGCTGTTGCTGCATGATTCATGATCCTGATTTCAAATGTCTGTCCTCATAAAAATGATGAATATCTTGTCTAGATTTAACTTGAACAAAATTGTATTATGTATGATGAGGATCAGTCTGAACTAAGCTTTACTGCGCACAGAGCTGGCTGAACAAATGCAGCTTTCTCCCCACAGAACCTATGTGTAAGAGCAGTGTCATATAGGTACTTTGGGGTACCTTGAGGTAGGAGCAGTGTAGCTGTGAGATCCTGTTTGAGCTAGGAAAGAGAGGGCCATATGCTGATCCCTGCATGCAGTGTTACTGGGACCAGCTGCAGAAAATGATACAACTTGCTGCAAGGTAAGCCATTAGAATCTGGCACTAAAACCAGTGGATTTTCCTTATTTAATCTGGTTTCATTTTTGTGCATGTTGTTTGGACCTAATGCTTATTTAGTACTTGGGACCCTGTCAGCGCTCCTGGGTAGGTGAAATCTAGCCTGACAGCATGTGACCTCCAGTACAAGAGACTGTTGCCATCCAGCAGGGATCAGTGATATTACAGCCCAGGGTGATGAGCCTTCCCTCCAGCTGTTTGGGGGGTGGGAGGCAGCACTAATAAATTCAGGGGTGTGCCACTGAATTCCAGCAGCTGAACTCAGAGTCATGTAGCAGACACCTATTTTTCTTTTGAGTGCCTTGATGTCACGTATTTTCCTTTACGCAGCAAAGCTAATGCCAGCTCTGAAAGACAGCATCTGCGACAGGAGGTGGGAACTGTACTGGGAGCGTGTACTGCAACGAGCAGCTTAGTCCTTGGGAAGGACGTGAGCTGGGCACCTTCATCTAGCTGCTGCAGAGCGGGGTTTCCCTGAAGTGTATTGCTGTGGCATGGCCTGAGTTCATCCTGTTCTCATCCCCCAGGTCCCCTCCTGGTGAAGAGGTAATTATGTGCCCACCGGGAGGATCTTCATAGCTGGTGGTCTTGTGCTTCTGTAGGTGGGTAGGTTCTCGCTTCCTATGGAGCATGTGGAAGCCTAGCTCCATGTTTAGGTTTGGGGTTTTTTTTTTGGTTTTTTTTTTTTTTTTTTTTTATAAAGACGGCGCAGTTAATTTCATTTAGATCAGCAGAAAAAATGCAAACCTTATTTAGCTGCATTGCTGGCTATTTTTGTGTATTCTGTGGAAAAATTTGCCAAATACCTGTCAGGCCTGAAAGTAAGTGGCCAGACTTGGTCTTATCTAGAGAAAGGCTGTGCCTCTCCCCAGTTCATTCCATGCTCTTTGCTCTATGGACTGTTTCTTCTAGTCTTTGAAAAGACCCTTATCTTTCAAAGTAAAGCTCTTTCTCTCAGAACCATTTTGTTCTGATCTGTTCATTAAAATGTTAAGGATCTGTGAAACCAGTTCAGGTCCTGCTGTGCTGTATCTTCTGTCTTACAGCAGTCATGTCTGTGCCACTGCAGCCCACGTGAAGATAGTGGTGGTGGTGTTAACAATAATAAACATTAACATTTATTATAAGTGTGTTAATGTTTATAGAAGAATAAAAGAAAACTCTTGGATTTCCTGTATCAGATTTCAGTGTTTGTAGATATATCCTGGATGACATTATTTGCTGCACCATGGAAGATATTTCACATCTGGAAGAGCTGATTCTGCTGAGAAAACAGCTCAGGATTTTCAGGAGACCTGCACGTAACACCCTAGTTCTTCATGTGCGTGAATACAGCTACTTCTGTAAAACTGTTCCCAGTCTTGAGACGTCTCTGAAGATACCTTTTAGTGGTTCAACCGCAATGTAGCACAGAAATGGTTGTGCTCTGGGTCACTGATGCCTTTAGCATTTTGGCAGTCCTGTGCACCTTGCGGCCAACTAGGGAACTAGGAGTGCATGAACTTGGTGTAAATCAATGCACATCACCTTCATTCTTATTTTCTAGCTTTAGCAATTTTGGTATTACCTTAAACTTGGAATCATGGGACAAGAATCATTTAGGTTGTTTTTGTCTCCTACGTATGCTGTGCTTCCACTTTGTTTGAGATAGCTTTAAATGAGGAGGAAAAAGGAAAGAAAAAAAAAATTAACTTGGAATTGAAAGCCCTAACTCTTGATGTCCAGATTGGACAGACAACTGGAACAGGGAAAGTACTAATTAAGCTCTTGACCTCATTTCATACGATTGCATGGGAGTCTTGCACTGGCTCAACTGGCAGAGCAGGTGGCCTGTGTGGAGCGGGTGGCTTTCTGAGGATGAAAGGCTGCCGTGGAGAGGTGCTCCGGCTGGGCTGGGCTGGACTGCCTCCCCGGGGGCTGCATAGCAGTGATGCTTGCTGGCTCCCAAACCCCCGGGTCTGGGTTCTGCCTCCATCCGGTGGCCTGGCCTGGTCATCCAGCCGCAGCCTGCCTCGGGTGGCAACACAGCTCAGCCTGCCCGGCTGAGAGTGGTTGGAAATAAGGATTCTCCCACAGAAACGCGGGGACATCGTGTGTTCTTGGTGTGGTCTAGGTAAAAACTTGTTTTTTCTCTGGAGTCCCTACTGGACCTAGAGTGAAACGCTTGTTTTGCTCCAAAGAGAAAAACAGAGTTGGAAAGCCACTGAGATGTCAATAAACCCTCTTTAGAAGAGTGGGTTTTATTTGGACTTTGAGTGGATAGCTACTGCTGAGCTAAACACAGCCGTTCCATGTATGTTGCACTTACGCTGCACAATAACTATTAAAAATTAATGCTGCAAAAGTGTAGACATGGCAAGTCCAGGTGCTCCTCTTGATCAGCTCTAGACATTCAGATTACTGGAGGTGTTGGACAGACTTTTATTTCTTAATATGTAAAATTTCTTCAGAGCAACTTACGAAATAGGCTATTAGCATAGTTCTGAGCCTGCTGTAGTCACCTCTGCTAATTGCGTAATTCAATCAGATAGTCTAGGAAGAAGTACCTCTGCAAAGACTGAGCAGACCTGTCCTTTTAAACACCACTTGCTGTTCCTTACACCAGATTTTTTAAGAGAGGATGGAATCTCCAAGCATTAACTCCTTCATATATTTTGCTTTAACCAACTTCCAGATAACTTCTTTGTGATGACTATTACCTTTTTTTTGTGAGACTTGAGCTCCTGATTTGCCACTTACTTACAGTACCACGTGGACATAAAGTTGGGGACTCTGGTTCACCTGAAAAATGGGGTTTTTCACATGTAATTTTGGAAACCCCTTTCCTTTTGCCCTTTCAGCACAGCTTGATGTGTGAAAGCTGATGGTATTTTTGCTCTTACTTTGTGCAAGCCAACAGCAAAACTGCGCCCTTTCAAAGCTTACCAGTGTGAAAGTATGTTTTAATTATTTTCTCCTTCTGTTGCCTTCTCCCTTCATTACCATTTTAGGAACGGAAAGCGAGCATTTAAAAGATGTTTATATCAGAGATTATGGTATGTTAAAAGATGTCTGTTTCAGAATTACCCAGCAACATGGGCACTTCTGTTTCTCTTTGACCTCAATTAAAAAGAAAAAACAACTAACTTACATCTCACTTGTTCTAAATACTCCTGGTTTTGAGATCCATTCATAAACCTTTAGAGTGCTCATAACTTGGATTTGTTGTTTGAATTTTTTTTGTCTCTGCCCTTGAGTAAGGTTTGGGGAAAGTAGAGGGGAAAAAATTGCTTCTTTCCTGGTATTTGAGCACCAGTATGGCAGCAGACACCAGACTTTGATATTTTAGGCACTTGTCCAGCAGAAACTGTTAACTGCTCCTAATGTGCGTGACGAGGCTACTGAACAGCTGTTGGAGAAGAAACTGCTGGATTTTGCTGGTCTGGGTTGACTCTTGCCAGTTTGAACTCTCCCATCCCCTCCCCCATTACTCCTTTTTATACTATATTTACTTCAGCTTACTGAAGAGACCCATTTCAATACTTGATTCTATTTTTATTTCAGCTTCCTAGAAAATGAAGTGCTTTAACAAAAGTCACAGTAAACAGCAGTATCTCACAGTGTGATTTGTTGGCCACATTGTGCTTCCTGAGGAGAGACTTTGGGACAGCTCTGACCACAGCTCCTTGGCACTGCGGGAAGCCCAGGAAGGCTTTGCTTTCAGCTGCTGTTTTGGTTTGTTAACACGCCAGAGGCTCGCCGGCACCAGGGTGGCACATGCAGGAGGTAAACTTGCACTCAAGAAGAAAACCAGGGGTGAACCACCAGGTCGACAGGTGAGTCCCTGCAACTTTTCCCATCTGCCAGGCTGCCATGCTGCAGGGATCAGAGGAGGACGCTTTCCGCCACGCAAATTCCTTGTGGCCAAATTTGATTCGGAAACGCTGGTATCGGTGTTTGGACATGCTCTGCTGTGACCAACTGGCATTTGGCAGCAGGGCTGCTCCAAGCCTTCAAGTAGAAGGAACGATGCTCTGCTGCTCATTCCCAGTCAAGTTACTCTGTCCTGCATCAGCGAGCCGGTGTCTAAGCTGTCTCTCCAGGCAGTCTGTTAGCCCTCTGCACAGCACAGTTCACCCGGGGCCCCTCCAAAGCTGACACCTAAAGATGCAGTGGATCTGATCCCCAGCTGTGACAACAGGCAGCCCACAGGCAGCTGTACGCTTTTGTGCTTAGTGGCGTCCCACTTCCTCTTCCCTACTCCCCCAGTGTTTGTGCACTTCAGGTGACTAGATCCAGCTGCTGCCTTGGAGTCCACATCTGTGTAAAAATAGCGCTTAGGTGAGCAGTCCTTAAGACCCTGGCAAAAGACTAAATTTGTTCTGCCTGGAACTTAGGACAAGCTGTAGACAGTTAAGTTCGCTTGCTACCAGTTAAATACTTGCTTGCTGGCCATAAAATCTTGCTGGCATTAAAAAATAATTTGTGTAATCTTTAAGTATGGCAGTGTCTTTGCGCTCCACTTATACTATAAATTGGAAATGCTGTCTTTTCCTTTTGGCTTGTTTGCTTTTATACCATAAAAGCAACAAGGCATTTAAGTTCTGACTGGCTCATTTTCAACAGAAGAATGAGGTTTTGGTGTCTGGAAACATAATGAAAATGGAATTGCGAAGTTTCCTATGGAAATAACATGTATCCCAAGTCATGCCTTTTCATCTACTCACTGCGGTTATAGCTCAAACAAGATTTGGTTGAGTGTCAGGCATTTTAGAGTGAAACCAAGGTAACAACTCAATTACGAGATCAATTATTCCTGATAGCGGTGGCATTACGGTATACTCTGTGAGTCACGCAAGGCCTGATTCTTCCATCAGTCTGTAGAACAGTCCCTTCTGAGCTATTAAGTGTTCCAGAGTATCAAATTCAGCTATCTGACCATCTTCCAAGACTAAAATCCTGTGAACATTAAAACAGAAGTGTAAGCTTGGGGATACACCAGCAGCTGTAAGAAACTTCGTTATTTCTAAAATAAATTTCAGTACTTGCTTGTTATTCAACAATGCTTTCCAGCAGCTTTTCAGCTGGGAAACAGCTGTGGGATAGAAATAGGTTTCTGATGACCGAATATTCGAATACTGAGTTTGTGGGAGGAGAGTTTTTTGGCAACTGAGACTAGAGTAAGATTTGTGAATGTGTATTTTAGCTTCATGATTTTAAGATGAAGCAGAGAGCTGTAGCCATGGTTTTGCTGTCAGTGGGGAGGGGGGAAAAGGGATATGACAGTATGAAATGCATTATGTGTGAATAAATGATCTTTGATTAGCATATTGGTGCCTAGCTGATTTAAGACAGCTCCTACAATCTCTAAAGCAAAGCTCTGAGGGTTAAACAAGAAAAGGCAGAAATGAAATTGCTGTTCACTAACACTGTGTGGTTTGTCTAGTTCACAGAGGTTGCCTGTGTCTTCCTGCCTCCTTGGGAAAGTGGCTGAAGGTATTACCTGTCACAGTCCATGACAGTGTTTATCCGGTGAGCTATTGTTAACACTGTGCTGTCTTTGAACTGAGTCCTCAGGGTGGACTGAATCTGAAGATCAGTTTCTAAATCTACTGCTGCTGTGGCCTCATCTAGAATGAGGATTTTGGCTTTCCGAAGAAGTGCTCTGGCCAGGCAAACCAGCTGTTTCTGACCAGTGCTGCAAGTAAGAAGAGGGATGGTAAACTGAGAGCAGTAGTCAGTTTTCCCTGGGCTCAGAATACGTGATTAATTTGAAAATAGTAATGAAAAGGTGATTGTTCCCTTTCCCTGAAAGGGTGATTGAGGCTGGTGGCACTGTAGGTAACAGCATGAAACAACCAAAGAAAATCAAGGGAGTGTATTACTATAGCACCCAGGAGATCTGCACTTGGAGCAGGATTCCAGTGGTTTAAGTACTGCACAAACACAAGCCACCACAATGATTAAGTCTCAAAGGTCTTCCACTTGTTGTCTTATGATTTGATTTCATGCTGCCAAACAGGACAATAATGCAGCAAATACTGTCTGGGCACTTTTTTTTTTTTTTTTTTTTAAATGAGTTGGACTCCTTGTCCCACTAGCTTTATGTTCTCCTAGCCCACAGGCTGGCACTGCGCTGCCATTGTCTTTCTGCAGATAAGGTACCTTAGGTTTTCCCCTTGGTTAGTGCACTTATATTCCAACTGATCAGGCAAATCTGCAACAAAGTTCTTGAGCTGAGTCAGTTCCAAAGCTGTCCAGATGTCTGCATCAGTGTACTGGTTTAAAGGGTCGAGATTCATTCTTAGAGAGCCAGAAAACAAAACTGGATCCTGAGCACAGAGACAGTACAAACAACTCCTGAAATGAATTATAAAAAAAGAGCTCTCTGATTTTCCCCGATGGGTACAAATCTGTGGCTAATGTTATATTGAATGGGAGACTCGCATGGCATAGAGGTTATTTCCAACTTTGAAATTTCTGAATGTCCCTCCTCTTACAGAATCTTTATAAACTCTTCCTAGGTGTTAAGACTTACAACACTGCTGAAACATTTTGGAAATTAATTTCATACCTGGGGAATGACAGTTATCTTGGTTCTAAGGTCATGGAGACCTAGTTTAGCAATATCTAGTCCATCAATTAGGATCGCTCCTTCTGCAGCTTCCACTAATCGCAGCAATCCCACAGCAAGAGTAGATTTCCCAGCTCCTGTTCTTCCAGTTATGCCGATCTGAAAAGTACAATGGAAAGCTTTTGGTTTTGATGTTGATTGTTTTCCACAGTTGGACAGACCTGTCACATTGTTCCTCTTGACCTTTTGAAGAGAGACAGCTTTGCATAGATCAAATCTTCAGGACTGTTTGTTCAAGACTCACATAGTCTAGCAATACATTCTTGAGGGGAATAATTTGTAATTTCTAATTGTTTTGTATGAAAAGGAATCGTGAAAGCCTTTGATGGGAAGAATATCTAGAAGACTTAGCAGCTAGAACAGGGCCTTGATTTGACACTAGATTTAAAAAGTGAAATTCCTTTGCTGTAACTCTGCTAACCTTCTGTGAAATGAAATTTCACTTGGAAGAATGTCTAGCGTATGCAGCAATCCTGGAAACACTACTTTGTACTAGAAGAAGTGTGCAGTGTGATAGATGGGCTCATACCTTACTGCAGCTTTCACGCTTACAAGATACTATACATTGGTGTAGGGCAGGGACTGTATCTGCCCAGATTGGATCACTGCAAAGCACTGCTCACACTTTGCAGCTCTTCTGAAACAGGTGGCTTTGCTTACCTTCTCTTGCCCGTTGATGGTTAGATTGACATGCTTCAGTGCTAACTCCAGATTTGGCCTGTATCGCAAACTATAGTTTCTAAATTCAATTCTTCCTTCAGTGAGCCAAACTTGACCTTGAAGTTTGCTATTCAGAGTCCAGGGTGCCTGAACAGATTGAAACAAACAGCAATGTGTACAGCTGATTTAAATTACCCAATCAAGTGGCCATACTGAAACAGGAAGCTTATGAAGATATCTGTGCCAAATTCCCCTGATCTGTTTACTGTTTCCAAAAGAGAAAAAGGCCTCAAACTTTCATACTGCAAATGTTGACTTTCTACTTTATGCAAAGATGCCAATCATCTTAACTGAAAATGGGGATAAACATTTGTCTGCGTGTCAGAGTTCTGACATTATGAGTGGTTCAATAAAAAAAGATTTATATGCCCCTGTAAATAGGACTGTGAAAGTCTCCTTTAGTAGGATCTCAGGGCAGCAGATGGAGAAATAATTTTAATGAATACAGAAACAAAAATGATTGCACTGGAGACTTTTAATGGCTAAAAGGCTATCTAGCGGCCATCAGTTATCAGAGAGTTGCATCTGAACTTGTGCAATAAATACATACTCCAAATATGGGCAGAAAATACGGCTCATTCCATGAGTGTTACCAAGTGAAGCTATTTTAATGGCGATCTAATGCTTAACAGTCTTAAGGAAATAATGATGATCAGAGGTTATAAAACAAGTCCAGTCAGTTGAATAAAAACCAAATGCTGCAGTTCTTTAAAGGAAATATAACTGGCCTTTTAGAAAGGGAAAAGTAGGGCGTTTGTCCAGGTGGAACAGAAAAGTTACTTGTTTAGTTTGCAGAGATGTTCACCTCTGCTAGTAAGGTCAATAGCTGTTTAGCTACCTCCTTGGGAGTCCTCAAGTATTCTCTCACTCTCTCCACAGAAACAATGTTGTTCTCTATTTCTGTCCAGGAGCGCACCATCCAGTTCAGAACACCAGTTATCTAGCAGAAACAGAAGCATTAGGGCGGATAAAGTAAGTCTTGACCTGTGCTTGCGAGGTACCTAGTACTTTGTCTTAGTGTTTATTTATAAAGACCTCCTCAGCTAATTACTTCAGAAATCATCCCTTAAAAGGCTAAAAAATAACCATGGATCCTTGTGAAAGTTTGTGCAGCTGTGTTTGAAGAGCCTAGCCGGCTCCCCCCATAGCATCTCAGCAAGTTTATAGAGAATGAAATGCTACTGACTCGGATGCTAAAAGATAGTGTAGCTGTTTCTTAGGCTATTGTGTAACTTGTCTACAAGCAGATAAAACAGACACTGAAGACCTTGCTTCAGTTGCTCAGAGTATGCTGTGACTTAAGTATGAGTTCAGATGCGGGAGGAAAAAGATGGCTGGTGCATGTGTTTTGAGGTTCATTCTCTAAGGGACCATGTGCTTCAGATGCTCTGGGTTTCAGCAATGACAGCAGGGTTTGGTAGGAGAAGGCATCTAGAAAGCCACAGAAATAGTTCATGATTTCTTAGAAATTAAAATGGTAGCAGAAATTAAAATGCATGTTGCTTTTGATGAAGGCAAGCATGGTATTACTTCAACGCTGAGTCACCTGAAGAGCATATGAAATGGAGAAGCCAGCAGTTCCTGGACTTAGATGTGTTCTGCCCATTGCTGCAAACAGTGCTGCAAACAACACGATGCCATTGCCTAGAAACTCCAGGTTTGTAGCAAGCCACCTGCAAGAGGAGGAGAGTACAAGGCTGTTGCTGGGTGCCCTCTTCCTTTATCCCGACAGAATCTGTGGTTACTTCGCAAAACACTTGTGGAGCTGCTGGGGTACGGTATGCTCGACAAAGCTCTTGTCACACTCTGGTTGCTCTTATCCAGCCACCTTGGAGGTCATGAACAACTCTAGTCTATCCAAACTGGTTGGCTTATGGTCTCAGTTAGGATTTTCTCCAAGGCCTGTTGGATGAGAGCAGCCAGAACGCAGCTTCTTGGATTAGTTGGTCTAACATCTCTCACTCCTTCTGGTACTCCTCGCTTCTTTCATGACTGGTGGCTGATGGCTTTATTATCTGATCAGTTCTGCACATATCACAGGCCTCACGCACTCTGTCATGTGATTATGGCCCTCACCAGGCACGTACTACAGCTTCCTGCATTTTGGACACCCAAGTGATACCTCTAGCAGTGTTTCAGCATGTGTGTGCACGCCTAGCCACACAACAGAGATGGGAGCATATATTGGTTGTGTGAGGGGCATGTTGCCAGAGAGGGGTGCAGTGTGAATGATAATGAAAAAACTACCCTACCCCCAAAACACTGTGCACCACTGTCTCATCTTCTGTGTACCTCCACCCAAGCCCCAAGAACAGCTATCTCCACTCACCAAAGCTGTAACAGTGTACTATCATTTTTTTTACACTGTAGATTTATACCTGTCAGCAACTGCTCCAGGGAAGCATATTCGCTGATTCTCATCCACTAGAAAATTGCTCTTCAAAATAAACCTTTCCTGGTCCTTGTAAGCACGGATCACACTGCTCCCTTGGAAAGTTTCTGAAATGTGGGAGTAGATGGGTGACCTGCTGGCAGCCTCTATGCGTCTCAGCTGGCAGGAGGTGATGACATAGAAGTGCTGGTACAAAGGGAAACGGAACAGGAAGTGATTAGAAAGTTCATGCCTTCGTGGAGGTGCTCCACAGAAAATGTGGGAGGGCCTCAAGTGCAATAGTACGTACTATCCTAGTGTTATAAAACCTAATGTGCAGGTAGGAGATGCCCTTAAAAGGTGAGGTAGTGTTTCTGCCTGTGTTATGTCCTATCTTCATTAAGAATAACCCCGTGGTTGGTTAAGGCAGGGTACTCTGAACTCGCAAAGCCTCTAAACTCGCATTTATCTTCTCCCGTGGACCAGCCCTTTGCTTGATGGAGAACAAAGGCATAAACCCTTACTTTCCCTTCCCTCGTGTTCAGTCTTAGCTGGCAAAGCATTTCGGAGCCCAATGGGAGAGCTGCATGGCATACGTGGATATATTAAAAAGCACTGTGGGAATTCTGGAGGAAAGGAAAAATGCTTTTGGTCTTAATATGATTGCATTTATACTAATGGAGACAAGGAATATAGCTCTAGGTAGGATTTGATCTGGACATCAGAAAAGCACAAGCCTCTTTGTGAGGTCTCTGGGATGCTTTGGAAGGCTGAGGTGATGCGGGAAGAGCCACTGACATTACTCTTGTTCAGCTGCAGTTTGACATGATGAAACTAGTTTCTGCATGTCTCCGCTCCTAAGAAATGGAAGGAGGCTTTCTGCAGGGACATGGCCATGCTGCTTCAGCCTCTCCTGTCTGTGTACCTCTTTGAGCTCCTACCTGGAATGCAGCATAAAGAACAGTCAAGGGCACTATGGCCAGTGCTGCCCTTGGTGTAGCCACTATAATCACAAGGTAGATCTCCAGCAAGTTGAACAAGAATCCCAGCAAGGACTTCAGCTTGTCAGGGATGACAGAATCAATAGCATCCATTTCTCTGGAGAAGCGGTTCAGCAAGTTTCCAATGGGTGTTTGCTCAAAGAAGACCATTGGGGATCTGGCAACGTTCCTCAGCAACTGGAGAAACAGCTTGTATGATGCTAACACACCACCTAGAAGGACTGCTGCTGTGGAGGCAAATCTGCCAAGGGCTGTAATATAAAAAATAGTAGTTATTAGTAGGTCTGAACAGACGCACCTTGGAGGTCTCCTTTGCAAGATCATGATTTTCACTTAGTACTGTGAATGCTATACTAGTGAAAGGAGCTGACTTCCTCTTTGGTAGCAATTAAGCCAAACCTCAGAGCCGCAGGATAAACTACCCTTTCTGTAGGGTAGTTACAGAGGGGTAGAAGACCTTCTAAGCAAGCTTGATGGGGGCCATGGATTCAGCAACTTAAACACAGAGGACAAATTCTTTATTCTTCACAAAATGAGCTTGACTGGAATTACTTTGAATTACTCACAGTCTTAGGTTTCCTGTCTACAGATGCACTGTTAGCACAAAAGAGTACCCAACTTTTCTGCTGAAAGGCACAGAAGAATACTTCTAGCATATCACAAAGTAGAATTTCAGGCAGTAACACTGGAAATATTGTTCAGATCCCTTAGAAATCCCCTCTGTGCGTCAGAGCCTGTAGTTTTAGGTCCCATGCCAAACCTTTAGGGCTGGTGCCAAAAGCCCAGGAGGCTAAGAGGCCATGGGTATGCCCTTGTTTATATTCTGAGAACACATCCTGGATATGGGAAAGGGAGATGGAAATACAGAGGAGAATTAGGTGAGCAAGTTAAATGAACCTTGAATGACTCCCAGTGCACCAAAGACTGCAACTCTCAGCTCTGTGTGCTGTTGTGTCCCGTTGTGAACAGGGTCATCTGTCCATATGCTGAGCCAGTAACCACGAGAAAATGACACAACTTGCTGACATGTGAACAACAGAATGATGTATACACACAGTGGTAAGCCTGTTGCCTTCAGGTAGGCTGCATAAATTGAAGTATTAACCTAGAGTGAAACAATTGGGGAGAAAAATAGGAGAGGTTGGGAGGATCAAGCTTGTTAGAAAGGCAAAGCAGGTCTGAAACAAGGAATGATTTATTATGGCATATCTACTCGGTTATATGTCATGGTCATAGCAACCATGTTAATTTTTTTTTTGTTTTCCTCGTGGATGAATAATGAAGCCATACTTAAATAAATCCATAGTATTAATGAGTGATTATTATCAACGGATGAATGTTATTGCAATAGGCTCATGTTACTGCTGGAATGAACGTAAGGCTTTCCTTATGCCAGGCAGTGGTTTTCATTTGTTCTTGGTGTGAGTGAGAACTATCATGTATCCCACTGACTGCTTGTGTGAGTAACTGCTGATCAGTAGAGGTGAGGAGATCCCGGTCTGGCTAATACTGTGCTTCCCTAGGGGAAGAGCTGCCTCCTTTGGGGTGTCTGACTTCTTACTCTCATCTCATCTTAGTATCAGTGTGTAGCTTCAGCTATTTGTTTCCTCCCCACGTTTACTGCTGCTACAGTGTGCACTGAATACACACCTCATCCATGCCTGGCTCCTCCTAGCTGGAATCCTGTGTCTGCTTCTCTCCTTTCACAGTGCCCTCCTTTGCCTCAGCCTTTTGAGGTGTTTCCCTTGGGCAAGATGAGAACAGTGATGTGCTTCTTTGCCCCTTCCCACCAGCCTCAAGAGTTTGTGGACAGGCTCAAGATTACAAGTCCCTTGTAATCTATCCTCTTCTGTCCCTTACCACCACATCACCCTGATTGCCTTAGTGTGCTTTCCCCCTTTAGGTCAACTCCTGAATCAGGATCTCTCTCCTCAAGTGGTCATAAATTATTTTTTTTCCCCCTCTCATTTCCATAATGTGCTCTCTGCAGTGTACACGCATTACTCCGATTTTGGAACCAGTGCTTGGACTGGGGCATCCACGGAGATATAGTTTGCATAGAAGGTGCTATGTAAAATAATGCTGAAATGACTTTGTCTCAATTACAGGGTAAACTTGTACAGCTCAGCTGACTTCCCTGGAGTTGCACTGGTTTAACTTGGGCAATGAGCTGACCCGCCTGCCATGAGTGGGTCAGTAATAAACCCACGGTATGTCTTTTTGCCTTTATAGGAAGGTGATGTGCTTACCCTGCCATGATGAGTTTTCTCTTCCTTGCTTAATCTTCCTTTGGTGGCTGCAGCAGTGGTACAGTCTTGACTTGCAGGAATGGTCTCCCTTCCCGTAGCAGAAGATTTGACTGAATTGTCACTTTATAAAGAAAACAAAAATTCTTTCAATTTTTAGCCAAGGCAATGAGTATTTTAAATCTGCATCTCCTTACCCATCCACGTCTATATTCATGCCTATTTTGAGGGCTGCAGTTTTTGGGGTCCTCCAGAGTGATCCCAACCATTGTCCATATTTGTTACAGGGACTGGGCTTTGTCAAGCTATTAACAAACAAAAGCTTTAAGCATTCACTAGCTGTGGCTGGTTTGAAATGAGTCACACCTTACAGCCCCACTGGGAAGTGAACAGCAAGCAAATGTATCAACATGCCTTGTATGTGAGCTCTGGAACAAATTCTCGCTCCTTGTGAAACATGGAGAAAATGTCAGTCAGCCTCCACATTCAAGAGTAGTTTCTTACCTGTGGAGTAAGTTCTTCAGTGTCTGAGACAGCTTTAAGCTTACCTGAAGAGCTTCTCCTGTGACAGACCACTGCTATAGGTGATGGTGCCTTTGGTGTCTCCTAGAGCTATGAAATAAATGCATTTTTTTTTCTAAATGCTTTAGAATCCTGTTTTGTCCTGTATAGCCTTTGAGAGACTGGTAATACAGAGGAAAGATTCATTACAAAGAATTGTTTCTAAGGGTAGAAATAAGAAGGTGAGGTTTGAAGAATAGCACATATAGTGGGTAATTCTGTTTTACTGCATGATTGTTGTCTACTGAGATGGAACTGTTTATTCAAGAACCAATATTGAGGTGATGAGTCAGCTAATTTGACAGGCATATTTTTCCCCACACAAAGTGATACCTTATTGTGATTGAGTCTTGGCTTTAAATGTCCATAATAAAACAAATTTAAGACTGGCTTTTCCAGTTTTCTTTTCTTTTTCCCTCTTCCCAACTGTGAACAGCAGCAGACCTCTTCCCCCAGGTTCTTTAATGTTAAATATAATATTAAGGAAACAATTGACTGATAGACCTAGGAAGAATGAATCCAACTCATTTGGGTTACCTGGAAAACCAGTGCCTGCCTTCTCTTCTGCAGTAATGTGTGAATGAAGAAAATCTGCAAACGCCCCATTTCTCTGTAGAAGTTCTTGGAAGGAACCAATTTCTGAGATTGTTCCATCCACCAGAAAAACAATGTTGTCCACTTGAGGCAAAATGTTGATTGTGTGAGTCACCAGCACGCGAGTCTGCTTGAATAAAGATGGAACAGTTACAATTGTTCTGGTGTTTCCCTGCTTACTTGAGCTGTTGCAGTCAGCTGTCTTATGAAGAAAGACAGGTACTCAATGTGAGCTATGATTTTTTACTAACTTGGAGATATTTTTGTTATTTATTCCTGTCACTTCTGACTGTCTCTTTGATGAAGGTTATCTTTGCAGTACAGTTTTGTGCCCATTTTGAAAGAACTTGGGAGCAGTGAATCAACTTGCTTTGTGTCACGTACAGCATAAGACTGAGGATGGGAACTGAAGCCTGACGTCCCAGGCTAGCACCCTGTGTGTAGGAGGACCTTTTTCTTGGCTCACTGACCCGGTTCTGTGTTGTTGATTCCCCTCAGGCTGAAGCTCTTAAGTAGAATGATGTTAACTGGAGAGTATGTCACATTTATTGTCACTGGTATCAATATTTCAGAATCAAATTTGTGCCTGAAAACTTCATCAACCTGAATGGAGTTAGAGTGCAGGCCCTTTACATTGAAATTTCTGAGCATATTTGCACAGATAATTACATGTAGGACAGGACATAAGAAAAGTAATTTTTCCCTAGATAACAAATTGGCATGTTTCATATTTCTAGTATACAGTCAAGCCCTTTGAGTACTGCTTGTCTGATACATTCTTTCTGTGCCAGTCTTTCTGTTTCAATACAATAATTACATTCTGATACTTGCAGCCAATCCATGTGAAGAGAGGTATTTGTAATCAGACATACCTGTTTTAGTTGGACTTTCTAATGAAATAAACCATCTATTTTCCTTCTACAATATGAAGTTGAATCAAGTAGTTGTAGGCAATTTATACCATGAAACAAATAGAGTTGCTCTAGCATCCCTTCTCATGTAGCCACATTTATTATCCAGATTGCTTGACAGCAGAGAAACACCAAGGAATAACAAAATGCAACCAAATGCAAAAAAGAATGGAAGAGAAGTGTTTAAGACGGATTTTAAGACTGAAGTTTAAGTGATGAACATTTGGGTGATGAGAACTGTAAAGGTGCCACTGAACCATTCAAAAGTGATGGGATTAGACATTATGATAAGATACAATGAGCTGGAAGAGATCAGACAGCTCTTCCTAACTACACTAGAAGTAAATCTCAAAAAGGAAGAAGGATAATGTCGATGGAAGACCAAAGAACTATAAACTGGCTGGAACTAGGCATGTGGTTTGCATAAGGCTAAAGCCAGTCTTTCAGGAAAACCTAATTTTCAGTCTTCCTCCTAGGTGAGATTTACTGCAGGACTTCCATGTGCTGCGTGGACTGCAGAGGTTACCCGTTCCACTTCCACTGTTGCTAACAGTAGTACCTGCTGCCACTAACAAAAAATAATTTGGGAGCCGCTGATAAAGTGAGTAACCACCTTACTCGAAATATTTCAGGGCCCCTGATAATTAGATACTTTTTGCCATCTTTTACAGTTCAGGATTTATAACACACCTTGTCCTTCAGTAAGCCCTTGGGTCCAAGAACATGTTCAAAAATGTGCTGTCCAACATGGGCATCAACAGCTGAGAGAGGGTCATCAAGTAGGTAAATTGAAGCCTTCTGGTACACGGCACGAGCAAGGTTGACTCTTTGCTTCTGCCCTCCAGAAATATTTATTCCCTGTAAAAATGTATTGACACTGTTTATTCCAAAGCTACGGCATATTTGCCAACTGTTGGCTCCATTTTACACTAAGGTTTTATGACTTCCTTATTTTTAAATAAGTGCATCTCCCTCCCTCCCTCCCTCCAAATAGGGCTCTTGAGATGCAGAGGCAGATTCTTTGGAGCAGCTCCACTCTCCTGCAAAAAATGACCCAAGAATGACCTGGAATTGTTGATTTTTGTCCTAAGCATCTCTCATATCTCTGGTTAGGTTAACTGTCAGGTGGTAGGCTTCAGACCCTGTTAAATCATGGCCTGACTTCTCGGAAATTACTGAGCACCTGCCTCCTCTAAGTTTAGTCCTTTTGTAGGTGTTTTATGTAGGATACCCAAGATGTAGCTACTCATGGAAAAGTTGGCCAAAATATAAACTTAAGCCAGTACCTTCTCTCCTATTTCACTCTTCAGCCCTGCAGGGAAGCTCTCCAAATCAGGTTGCAGTGCACAAGCATCTATCACTCTATTGAACCATGTTTCATTCATCTCTTTCCCAAAGAGAATATTGTCTTCCACTGAAGCATTTTGTATCCAAGCTTGCTGGGGGACGTAAGCTGCAGTGTCCTATAAAAATGGAAGAATGTTAACAATCTTTTTCATAAGCTCAACTTGACACTGTGGGAACCTGTCTTTGAAGAAAAATTCTCCCAGTTAGATTTATAGAAATCTGGAATGATCATCAGCATTGACAGGTCTCAGAGAGCTTTGCAAAATATGAGTCTGCACTTTCATTATCTTACAGAGGAGGAAACAGAGGTGCAAGTACATGATGTGATTTACCAGGATGCCGCTTCAGGTCACTGTCAGAGTGGGAAATGGAACTGGATCTTTGAAGTCCTGTTCCAGTTCCCATTCCCAAGGGTCAGGCTCATCCGAGAGGTCTTGAGCACCTTCAGATAATTAAATGTGGGCTGCTACATACAGCCTTTGTTAAAATTCAGCAATAAGTGGTTAATACCTTACTGTTCTGAAGACAGCCTAATTAGAAGCAAATGCTCAGGGGAAAATTTACCTTCATGATCATGCAGCCGTCCGTCTTCTCCAGCTCACCAAGTAATGCTGACAGCAAGGAGGACTTCCCAGCACCTACCTGGCCAACTACAGCAAGCAAGGAGCCTTGGGGCACGGTAAGATCTATCCTATAGACAAAAGATTAGTCTCTTACCACCTTTTAGATACACTTTCTGAAAAGAAAAGGGCCAAAATTCTTGCTATTGTCTTGTAGCAATAAAAATATACCAACTAAACCCCTTAAATTCATACTTGAGGCCTGAGTTGCACAGGGTTACTCTTCACGTCATGCTGACTTTTTGCAGCAGAGCAGGAGTCATCCCTTCAAAGAAACCTTGAACCAGAAAGTCTTCATCCACATCCTCATCTGAGTTTCAAACCCAGATCCCCACTCTGGAGACAGGCTAGCCCAAAAGCACTGGATGTAAAACGTTCCTGAACGTCAGAACTTTTCAACACTGTTTCTTCTCTAAAACTGCAATGCCTTTTGAAATAAGCAGCTAGTGATGTCATATATGGTATCTCCATACCATCGACTCTACTTTTTTGACTTAAATTACTGTAATTTCATATTTGGACAAGAAATTTGTGTAAAGAAAGCAGCCTCCATATATTAAGGCAACATCCATATACAGGCACCTTCCCATTTATGTGCTCCCAAGCATAAAAGCAAGATGACATTTTGTCTGACTTTATAATTTTCAGAATCCAACATTAAATATGCAGCAACCTCAGAAGCCTCTAGGTATTCCACAGTGGTTTCACCGATTCCCCTGAGGAATTAGTTCATTCAGCATCCACCCTGACTTACAGAATTGAGATGACTAAGGGTAAGTCTGTACCTTCTAAGACAAGGAGAAGTTTCTTTGCTCCAGCAAAAAGTCCCATTTCTTATGGTGATACTTGCCTGTACTAAAATATGAGGAGAAACAAAACACTTGTAAATTCAAAGGTAGGTACAGAAACATCCCTGTTTATGTGACTTCATGTTTCAGTGTGTATTTATATTACATAAAATGAACCTTCAGTATGAAAAGAATGGGTTAATTACCAGACTAGATTTCATCGTTAGAAATAAATAGGCCTGAGATAAAGTGACAGTAAGGGGCAAATATTTTTCTCTCTTGACAATGGTAGGCACCCTAAGAGTGGAAGCTGAACAATGGAAGCTACTCCTCTTATAAGACAACAATGCTAACACAAAAGCTTACCACAGTCAGAAGTGTTTCCGCTTGAGCTCTCAGGATTCAGTTCTTCCAGATTCAGAAAAGCTGCTAAGCGGTTTAAAGAAACGTTGGCCTGAAATGAAGCACACAAAAGAATAAGATTTAGAACAGAAAGGGAGCTGAAACCTAAAGTGAAGACTCAACTTGCCCACTTAGAATGTTGACTAGGTACTATGTCGCAGGTGCTGTTAGGCTTAGATGGACAAATGCAGCTCTTCCTTAACTGCCTTTATTTCTACTTAGCTTAGCAAAACCCTGTATTCTTCCCTGTGTCTTCTCTTCTGTTCACACAGTGAAATTGGTGCTTTTTTTCTCCAATTCATCCTGCAATCTTTCCAGTGATTGCTTCTGTACATGAAGAGATGTGACAGTCATCTTGGGGTGCAAGAGGGAAATTAATTTCCCAATTTTGTACTGGACAATGACTTGCTTTTCTCTCTGGCCTGGGCTAGCAGGGTTTCCACTGATCTCCCATGGAGATTTTGCTCCATATATTCTGATTTCTGTGATTAAAACCAGAAATGAAGTACCTCTGAGATCTACTGGTGCTTGTGATTGGCCCCAAAAGACTCTAAGAGTTGTTCTTGGTGACTCTTTTGTCAATATATGGAGCCTTATTGAAAAACAATACTACAAAGTACCTTTAACTGCAAGTCCTTTCACTTCGCTGTTTCAGAATAGCAATTAAATAGCTAGGCCTGATGTTCAAAGCCCTAAGAAATCCCTACCGTTTCCTGTTAATGATGATCTGTATAAAAAAACACTTATGGCCAAAACAAAAGGAACATAGTCTGCAATTAACCTGGACAGCAGCATTTATGGAGAATGGCAGGAAGGAGTGCGCAGTGTTGAGAATGTTGATCAGTGTTAAAGATACAAAGGCTTTCTGAGCATCCAGGACGTGTGTGTGATCCACCAGGGTGTAGACAGCAAACATGACAAATGCAATCTGAAAGGCATCAAAGGAAAAGCAAACCATTTGCTTCAGACAAGGAAGAAAATGGCTCAAGGGTTACAAGCCCCTTCCTAAAGACTCTGGAACACATTTAGTTAAATCCAGGCTATCACCAATATACATGGTACCCATCCTGCAAATATCACAGGCAAAAGTCTTGCATGTTGGTGACAAAACAAGTCTGATCATTTGACGTTTGTTCTGCTTTAAGGAAGTATTGGTGCTGCAGCCACAGCGAGATGAAAACACAGCCACTTCCTATTGAAAACACACATGGCTGAGCTGCAACAGCAAGTGCAAAAGTGACTTGTGCAGCTACTGATTGTGCCATGAACTCTGTCTAGCCTGGAGGTCTCCAGGTGGTTCTTGCAAAGCAGACTCAGTCTACCTGGAGCACATTGCCAGAACAGACGACTTGTCCATGGAACTGTTAGGACAGTGTAAATGTCTGTGTGGCTGATTTCACTGGGGCTCAACAACTCCTGTGAGACCACCAATTCCTCTGGGCAGATATTATCATTGGCTGTCCCACAGGAAGAATCTGTCCAGACAGGAGTACAAAGAGAAATGGAAGTAATAGCACATGTTTTATGTAGGAAGGTGAACCACTCACCAGGAAAGTTGATGAATGGAAAGAAGCTAGAGATGCCGAGAAGAGAATCTGAGATCTTTTTAGGGCCTGAAGTTCTTGCTTCCGGATACCAAGCACTTTCTCCATGAAGGTTTTTTCCCAGCCATACAGTTTGATTACTTTAATGTTGCTGAGAATGGCATTGGTGAGTTTGGCCCGCTCATCTTTATGTTTCATCTGGGTCTCCTGTAATAAATGTTTGAGTTTTATCATTTAATAGGTTGAATGTTTAATGGTGCAATTATTCTGAAAAAACCACCTTTTTCCTGCCTATGAATTCTGAATAAATTTCCCTGCAGTTCAGCTGTGTATACTGTCTTGCTCATGAATCTTCCAGGCTGGGAAATATTTTGCTTTTCAGCTTCAGAACTTTATTTTTACTGGCAATACAGAAAAAACACAGAAAAGATGGGCAAACAAGGTAAAAGACTGAAGATGCAAGAGCTTCCTCTAAACTTCAAGAAGTTTGCAGGCTTCAAATCCTCCTGTGTGCCTTCAGATAGTCATGGTAAGCATGAGTAATAAATATTAAGCCATCACTTGATGTGTGGATGTTAGTGACACACTTCAGTACAACACTACTTGTTGGGGGTTTTTTTTGTTTTTTTTTTTTCTTTTTGCTACATGCCTACTGTAATCATCAGTAGCCTTCGGTTCCATGTGATCCTTTCCTGGAAGAGCATGGCAGCCTATAACTTAAATTTAAAAGTAGTATTCTAGCATAACTCAAGTCAGTATACCACTTCATTTTTAAGAAGCAAAACGTACCTGAAACTGACTCCTCTTCTTGGTGATCACAAAATTCAGAGGCAAAAGAAAAAGGAATACAGCAATCGAAGTCAAGGCAGATGGCCCAAGAAGCTGCCAGGAGAGAACATGAAAGAGGAAGAACTTCTGGTGATTACTAGAAACGACTGTTTTCTATTCCCCTTGCTCACCTTCTCTCTTATTTGAACTTAAGCCTAACGTCCCTCATGGCTAAGGCTTTACTCTAATCTTACCTTTGCCTTTCCTGGGAATTGTGCTTCCTAAGCATGGTGGATTGTTAGCTCTCCAGGCAGGGTAACTCTTGTCATCATGCTCTGCTGAATTTATTTGCTTCCCTTTTAGGAACTAGATTAGTGCTGAAAGCAATCCAGAAGCACTCTGGCAATTCAAATAATTTCTGTTGCTTCCTGTCTGTTCTTCGATGTGTTAAGGAGGACATCTTGTGGCTGGCAATAAGTAAGTGACCCGAAAGGAAACCATGTTTTGTTTAAAAAACAAACCCAAACCCTCAGCAAACTATTCTTGGAGCATAAATAACCCAGCTTGCCTGAATTTACATAAACTAGTGAGATGAAATGGTAGCACTACACTGTGCCACGAACTCTTGGGACAGCTCTTGGATTCCAGGATTCACAATGACTTGTGTATCAAAACAGAGAGCTTGTTTCTCATGGCTTGGTTACATCTCTCTACAGACGGCTTACGTTTGCTAGAGAGGTGAGGGCTGGTTTACACAGAGAGATAAAAGTATTCCCTACACAAATGGTCTGTGAACACTAGCAAACAAAGCGTTAATTACACTCCAACTACATGCTACCACATTCAGCTTGTCAACATCACTAGAAAAGGGATGATGATTTTTCAACAGTCTATAACCACAGCTGCTAATTTTTTAAGGTCATAGTATCCTGCCAGGCATAAAGCACAGTCCATCCTGGTTAGCAAAGGAAGGTCTCAAAGGTATCTGGAAAGCTCCTGGGAATCAACTGTCTTTATAGTAATCATACTTCCATTTGGTGTGCTGCCAAAAACAGGGACTAAGAAATAGGGCTTTATCCTGCTGATGAAATATCGTATGTTGAATTGGGGGGGGAGGGGAAAGATCTTTTAGATTATCACCCTTTATTTCTCATTCAGGTTTTGCTCTCTCCTTCCTAAACTCCTTGATACCTATGAAACTCAATGTATCCAATATTCTTTTTGAATATCATATAACTTTGCTTCAAACTGTTTCACTGATTTTGTGGTAATCAGGCTTTAGGATGAAGTATGTCAAGTTGCTATTTCAGATCATTCCCCTTTATGTTCTGTAACCATGCAAAGGAGCTGGAACTGGACTCTCAGCCTGCTCTGGGCCACTACATTTTGGTTGAAAAGAGGTGACAGAGGAAAATCGGAGGCAGAAGTTTTTCAGTCAGCTCAGAATTACCATACTCAGTGTCTTTTCCCTAAAAGTTACTGAATGCTGAATACACAGGTGAGAGGATGTAATGAAGGATCAGGTAAGGATTCTACATCAATAAAAGTATCTTCTAAAAAGAAAACCGAATCCACTATGCTGCAGAGCTAAGAAAAATGTGGCAATTTCAGGTTATTCAAACCAGCAAAGCTCTAAGCAGAATTTTGAAAACTCCTTTTTCGTTTGATACCTAGACTAGAAAGGGATTGATAAGTACTGTCATCATATTTTACCTGCCACAAGAAGACAAAGCAGATGATAATCCGAATGGGAGCAAGCCAGGTCCCATTAAAATAGATAATCAGGTCCATTAGCTTTTGGACATCAACAGATACCAGATTAACAATTTCACCTACTGTTGCTGCTTTCCTTGATGCATTTGACATAACTAGGATCTAGACAGGATAGAGAAGAAAGCAAAGGTATTATCAAACAACAGCTTTGGTCCAAAAATCAAACAACAGCTTTGGTCCAAAAATCAAACAACTTTCTTTTCCTTAGAAAGAAAGAAAACAAAAAGAGGGAAAAAAATGTGAAATCCTAGGTACTGAAAATGCACTGTTGCCTGGGATATGTGACTTCATTTTAAGATGAAGAATTTACTCCTTTCCCTAACTATAACTGACAGCATAACAAAGTTTATGTTGCTTTTTCCTCTTTCCTTTTCTTGGCTTTTCCTTCAGAGGTAAGATCTGAAAAATAAATAGTAAAATACCTCCCACATACTGTTCAGACATGACTATAGCCCAGAGTTACACTCTAAAAGTAGTTTCTAATAGCATCTCCCCTGATGCTGTTAAGTACAATGTACCAACAATGTTGTAACTACTAATTAATGTAGGGCTAGAAAAAGATGAAGCTGAACAGGAAGCTACAGACTCACCTTCCTGTACACAAGCCCTGTTACTGCAGTCTTCAGTCTCAACCCCAGAACAAGACACATGTACATGTATCGTTGTTCAAACAGAGTCTGGAGACAAGCCAAAAGGAACATAGTGAAGGCATAGAAATAACCGTGCCAGCTAGGTTCTTCTTGATCTTCAATGAACTCCAGGAAAAGGCTGCAAGATAGGAGCAAAATGTTGATGAATCCATGTAGAACTGATGAAATGTCAGACACACAGAAATGCAGAAATACCAACTATTTTTCTGTATTCTCTCTGGCTGATGTTTATCAGTAAAATAGCAGAAGAATTGGAAAAACTGCTTAGTATCCTATGTCTTATAATATCCTGATTTTTGACATTTAGTCACTCTTGGTTTTGAAGCAATTTTTGATCTCAGCATCTTCCCGGAGGAGACCTCATTTTCTGTGTTAAGGATGGCTCCTTAAATTCATGAATTTGT
>VYZV01034352.1:0-17498 GCA_013401275.1 Pandion haliaetus
GGGGACCGCCCGCCGCCGCCGCGGCCCTTGCGCCGCCTTCGAGTGGCCCTTGCGCGGGGGCGCCGGGCTGCGCTCGCTCGGCGCGGAGAACCGCGGCCGCTGATGAACGCTCCCGGAGGAGAAAATGGGCACGGGCTGAGGTAGGCAGCGAGGGAGTTGGCAGCGGGCGTCCAGCCGCTCCCGGCACGGCTGCATCGGGACAGAGGGTGACAATTCCTGTTGCTCCAGCATCAAGCTGCGGGGTTTCCATAGCAACAGATGCTTAGGTTTAAAGGAAAGTGGCAGAGTTGCTGTCCCCTCCTCTCCTCCCCGAAATCCTCCTCCTCTTTGACCTCTAAGTTTGCCAGAGATACTGGGATTACCGGACATCCTCTTAGGGGAAACACACAAAGCATAAACTAGAGTTTCCCATTCCCATTGAGAGACTTGCTGGTGAAGAGCTCACAAACTTGATCATACTTTAGCAAGTGGATTCGATGGGCTGAGATGTTTCTAAAGACGGATCTTACTTAAAGTTTTAGCTGTTAAGGAGATACCATCTTTAATACAGGTACTTTCATCCGTCTTAAAAAAAAACACTTAAGTAGATCATGTATACAATATTCTAAGCTGCAGCTATCCCCCCCTTTTTATTTCAACAACTGCCTGATCAAAAATCTCTTTACATCTGAATAGTTTCATCCACTGCTTTTTATTTGCATCTTCAAAGTCAGGGATGAAAAGTCTTAACATTTAGATGAAAAGGGAACCTTATCTCATCAAGAGAGAAAACAAAAAAAATACCTCTCTGCCTCCTTCCTGACAGAACTTGAAAGAAGGAATCATTTTGATCTCCACAACTGAGATCCTGACATTTAATTAAAAAATGAGATGAGCACACAATGCTCTGAAGCAAAGGTCTAGCTTCTAAGTCATAGCGACACACATCATAACAGAAGTAACTTTCCAGAAGCTACTTGGACCCCTTGTAAGTTATGTTTCGGACACAAATTGACTACACACTACCAAAAATCTGGACAGTTAGCTCAGCTAAATTCCACCTTGAACTGGATTAAGAGTGACTTTATGACTATTTGGAAGTGGTGACAACTAGCATTGAAAAAAATAAAGGAACAAGAGAATCAAATTAAAAGAAATAATGCATTTTTAACTTCTAAGGAAAACTAGGACACAAAGAAATAATCAAAGAAAGCCACAAAAAGGCAAGATGAAACCACCAGGCAGAAAAAACCAACAAAGATTAAATGTCTGAATTAAAAACTCTCCAGGAAAGTACAGAAAAAAAGTAAACATTCTGCCTCACAGCTCAGTTCAAAACTGAAAGAGCCACTAAGGACCAATTCAGTTCCAAATATATTCAGTTTGTGGTTTCATTCTTAAGAATCAAGATTTTACATAATCGAGTCTGTCTAGCCATGCACGCACATATTGTGCATGTATGTGTGTACACAATTAATGGAAAAATTATATTAAGGGAACGTAAAATTGCAATGTCAAATACTTTAAAAGCTCAGTGAAAAACAACCAGCTAAATGGTCCTCATCCACCAAAAAATCCTGATCATGCAGCTTTGGGCTGTGATTCATTTGCCCTGAAATAAATAATTACAGCTATTTAAAGGCCTTCCTGATTCCAGCGCTCTACTCCATGACAGACCAGGGACAGCAGAAGCAAAGTCACGTCATGCTTTAGGTATCATGGTGGGTGAAGGAAGATGGTTTGCACCAGTTGGGAACTGCAGGACACAATTCTGTAGCCCTGCTACAGCAAGAGTGACCTTGTGTAGAAGAGCTGAGCAGGCAGCTGGAGGCAGAAATCTCTTGAATAACCCCCTGCAATAAGATTCACCAGAATCAGTCTGTCGATGCCATTATTGAAAGCAGGAGGATTTTTCTGAGTCAGGGGATCTGGACGATTTCATTAGGGACTCTGGAGAGCACTTCAGCCTACCTGTGCACGTGTTACCTCTGGATGTAGCCTATCCCCTACAAGCATGCATTATGGCAGTCCTGTTCACCTCTCAGGGAGGGACACAACCCAGCGCTCCTGAGTCACAGCTCAGGGCTGGAAGTCCTCTACTCTCTGCTTGCAATTCCATGCTTAATTTGCTGTTCACCTGTGCATGACTTGGAGTCCAGAGTCCTCTACAACGTGCTGCTTATATGACCAGATACTGTCATACAGTGTGAACACCAACAGGGCACGGAAAACAGGATGGAACCAAAAAAACAAACACATGAATCATTGAGACATGATAGTAAAATGGCAATAAACACCGTATCAGTAACCGGGGCTTCATTACAGCAAAAGACCTTTTCAGCCTATGGCAAGATTTGAGGAGAAGGCGGCAACTTGCATTATGAAATATGTTTAAAGAGGCAAAATATTTCAGAAGTACAAACGTAAGATTCTTGTCTTCAAACACACATATGTAAGAAAGATCCTTTCCCTGAATCCTGCAGACAGATCCCCAGATAAAAATCAAGGCATTTCAAAACTGTGTCCTCAAGCATCTCTCAGTTGTATATTTAATTCAGTATCTAAAGTTTTGCAAGGTTGGATTCCTAACTAGTGACATTTCCATCAAAATAAAGTGTGTTAGCTTAAGATATTTTCCCTGCAGCAGCAAAGTAATTATGTTTTACTGACATTTTTAAAGCATACAGATAAAAATGACACTTGGTTTTTCCATGTTGTATAAATAAACAGCATTCCCACGTTTCAGCACTATTAATGTAACACTATCAAAAGCAGTTCAAACCCAAGCCCTACTGCCTTTAAAACTGTACATAAAAGATTTCTTTTTGGACAAGCCTTCTCAGAATAACACTGGCAAAGAAATAATCCAGCAATATTTCTCTTGGATTTTTTTTTTTTTTTTAATATTACTGTCTGTCAGGGAATTCAAGCATTGTTATTCATGTTCCATTCTTCTATTCTGACTAAGCAATTTATGTTTGCTTAAACTTTGAACTTGTCATCTAAATAATATAGAGTTTGTTGCAAACAGAAGTAAACATGCTTCTAGTTTTCATGTGGTGATAGTTATAAGCAGCTGACTAGTGAAATTTTTTTAACAAAAAAAAATTTTTCAATAGTCCAAGTACACTTATTATTTAAAATATTGTATTTTCCTTTTCCAATGAACTTTTAATGGAATTTTAGAATTTGCTGGTTATCTTTTCATATCACTCCAGAAAACCCCAAATTAGTATTTGCTCTTTAAATGACTGTATTTATTAATGTAATCCCTCTGATTTTTTTATAATAGCAACTCTCCAGGCACTACAGAACCAAAGATGCACTATTTTAATTCCTATTACTATTGTTAGCCAAGACAAAAATGTTCAACTTGTGAACCTCTAATGGCCCCAGGCTTATGCCATCTATACATCTGCTGTCTGGTGTAATCTAAAAACCCAACCAACCCAAAACAGAACAGAAATTCTCTTTCCTATGTCAAATGCACCAATTCAGCAGTCCCTGAGGGTACACTCGATTGTTCATTTTGATCTAACGTGTGTTCTGGGGGCAGCACACCATTGTGTCAAAATAACTGACACTAGGGCTGCTGAAGACTGAGGGGTATTATATACTGTGGAATTAGTATGCCTATCTGTTCACTTTCTTAAGTCATTATTTGTGCTAGTAGCATCTCACAGCAAGTTCTGTAGAAATGCAGCATTGGAAAGTGAGTGAGCTTGGGCCACAGAGAGGCATATTTGTCTACGGCATCACACAGATTATTCAAAAAAATAATCTTGCATGCAATGATTCAAAAAACCCAAAACAAACCCAAACTCCTAAACAAACAAGCAAGCTAGCTTTCCAGGCGGGACTAAGAGAAGCATTGCAAAAATTAGTTTTCTGGGCATTGCAAGAGTAATTCAATCTTCCACAAGTGGTTGAATGAAGGCTTTTTATGGGGAAAAGAAAACACTGATACTCAGGTACTGGGAACAGTAGGCAAAAATGGCTTTACAGGATACATGATTTTGGGGAAAAAAGAAAGCAGGCTGGAAGAAAAGGCTCTTCAGGGGAAGAGATGAACCCAGAGGGAGCAATGAAGAAAGAACAACAAAAGCACATAGAAGAGGCAGGGACACAGTGAAGTACCAGGAGGGATGAGAAATAAAGGAGATGAAGGCAAATGAGGTCAAAGAGGCAGAGAAGAAATGAACCAAAACTGGCAGAGATGGAAAGCACCAACACGCCTGGAGAGCGAGGAGACAGGCTGGAGTGGTACAAGGTTAATTGGAGCCACACAATCGGAGGATTTTCAAAGCCAGGGAGATCAGCAGCTCCAGAAGGTACTTCCAACACCTGGTAGATAAATGTTCACTCTGTGGTCAGTAGACAGGTTATTTTATCCACCAAGAGTCTTGATACACACCTAGGCCTAATTAAATGAAATCAAGAACACATAGCTGAGTATCAGCAAGTACTTCCCAGTAGTGTGAGCAGGACTGTTTCCAAAGGAAATGGGTGAAAGTCCTAATGCTGAGGACTTTTATAAATAGCCTATATGAGGCACTAGAAAAAGTGCTGTAAAGCATAATCCTGCCAACTGGCAAAAGGATAGACCACGTGACCAAGATGGTCTTTCCCATATGATTTTTTTATGATTTCACAGCTGGTGCAGGGGTGATGAAAGGCAGAAACAAACATAGAAGAGAGCACTCAGGAGCAAGGGTTGTGCAAGTTCACTGCTAGAAAAGGTAACTGCAAAGCCTAAGTAAAAGAAGGTACAGATGCACATGTGCCTGTACAGCTGTACATCCCATTGCGGTCCCGGCCTAGCACTGTACCTAGTATTGCCATACATGCAAATAAGAATTTGTGCTGAAGACTGTCTTTCTTCCCTTAATTAATATTCTGTCTTTGGAAGCTTTATCTGAGAGAAGTTAGGATGAGATCCCAATTCCACATCTTCAAGAGAAGCCAGGAAGTTAAGCATTAAATTTACAGATAAATAAATTTTTCTTTGGATGCCAAGAGCTGTTGGCAGCCATGCAAGACTCAGTAAATGCTGCTGAACTGGTCTCCACTATGCATATTCTTCTCTGCTTTGTAACTTGCCAGTATTTGATGCTCAAGTCAAATATGCCATGACAACAACCAGTTTGCCTGACTAATATGATCTCTCAAGGGGATTTTCAGTAAGAAAAGGAAATAATTTTTTCTTCAGAAAGGGAAAGTGGGCTGTTGCAGGTCTACCAAAAAAAGTAACCATCTTGCAAATGTATCCACTGGCACTTAAGTGAGGCAAGAGATTATGCTCAGCTCTATATGTGAAAGGGATGCACAAGGTTCCTGCTCTATCTTAAGTGCCTGAGCCACATCTGCACATCCTTAATTGTCCATGTTAGCAGAAGCTGATGCTACTCCTCTCTAATTCAGTGCTATAAAATTGGTAGCACACAGAAGCATCATACCTTGGAGAAATTCTGAATTTCTACTTGCCGAAAAGAACTTGTGTGTGCAGAATTTTACAGAAACAGAAGGGATTTAACCAGTCAGGATTTCAAATGCATGCCACAGATTCCAAAAGGAGAAGACAAGACAAAATACTTTCATTTAAAGACTTCTTTATAATACAGAGATTTTCTTTAAACACTCCTCAAACTAGCTGTCACTAAATGTACAACTTTCTTGTTGCTTGGAAGAGAACTAAAACCTGGATTTAATAAAAGACCCAGGGGATGTAATGACACAATTTTAGGTTTTGGAACCCCGCAGCTGAAGGAAAACCCTAGAGAGAAATATGAATATGCAGAGAAAAAAGCATATATAGAGAGATGGACATCTCAAAAAGTCTAGCTACCATTAGGCTAACAAAATATCCTTCTACTCCTTTGTGCTCCTTCTGGCCCTGCCAGACATACGTTTCTTCCTCCAGTTTGGCACAGATTCAGCATAGTCAAATATTCTTCTCTTGCAGCCTTTTACAAAGAAAGGAGCAATGATGGAGGTTTGTAAAAAACCTACCCTGTGAGAAAGCATATTGGATATTCTCTAGAAATAAATACCGGAGCAGGGAATCTTGAAGGCTGTAGGTACAATTCAGTCCAGTTTCTGTCTCCCATCAGGATTACAGACAGCTAAGGAGCTGTCATGAGATGTCTTCTCAGGGCAGTTTTGAATGCGCAGAACTGCTACTATAGGTACTTCAGAAAGTTTTCAGACTGAACAGAAAAGCATCTATTAAGTTCCAGTCATCTGGAGTTAAGTGGGCTGTAAGCAGGGACTTTATGGAACACAGTTCTAGATTAGCTGTCTGAAGTGCCCTGAAATCACCTAAAAGTAAATAATTCCTTTCTGGATTTGGCACTAATTTGAATTGGTAGATGTTTGTGCTACTTCACTATTAGTGCTGGTGCATGTTCTTTCCTGGCCATTTGTCTTCATAAATTGATTAGAAAAAAAGCTTACCAGTTCACTTACAGTTTTCTAAGTGCAAATTACCCCATTCGTCCAATTCACCTGTCTTAGTAACATAAAGCCTAAAATGCCTGAGGCTCTTGGAACCTATTTTAAAGGTTTGTTAGTGCTTTCGGTCAACTGCCATTATGTAACAGTAAATATACAGGACTAGAAATGGCTGTCCCAACAGTGTATTCATTTTTCAAGAGGTGGGAGACACAATGACAAGAATGGAATACTGAGAGGAGATTAATAAATTATGTCCTTACCGATTTAAAAGAGGTTTATGGGTACAGTTATTTAGGATCAACAAACAAGCCAACCAAAGAGAGATTTTAATTTTAAATAACTCTTAGGATGTGCCTTGATTTAACTTATCAACATATGTGCTTCCTTTTAACCTTACTGCACTCTTTTTAAATTATTTCAAACAGAGGCACTAAGGTCAGCTTTGCAAAGGTATTTATCAATGCAAGGTACTGGAATACATACTGGAATTACCAAAATCAGGTCAGTGATGGCATAATCAATATGAGCTGCTACTTTGGAAAATTCCAGTGGATATTCACATGCATCTTGACGTATTCACTGTACGTACCTGAATTTAGGGGCATTTAATTTCTAATTGCTAGTTAAGCCGATATAGAACTTATTGACTTGCTAAGTAATATCTTTAAAAAATAAATAAACCCAAAGCTTTGTGAAACAAGACATACATATTTCTAGTCCCTCCTGACTTAGAGGTAGATGTATAGATATATTTATTTTCATATGCCAAGGAATCATAAAAGCATGCCAAGTGAACTAAACTAAAGAAAGTGGGAAAACTAACTTTAGGGGTGTTCAATAATTTCACTGCAAAGATAAAAGCAATCCAGGACTCCACTAAGCAAGAAAATTCAAGCTGCTTCATCATGATCTGAATATGACTGTGACAAAGGCAATCCTGTGAAATTTTGACTGCAACTGATAATTTCAAACCTCTGAAAGAAGTCTGATTTGCTCTTCCAGAGAAAAATAATCTAATTCCCTCCAAGTTATGCAAGCACACAGCAGTATTCAGATCCTCTTGTTCCTCTCCACAAAGCAAGCAAGCAGCAACTAGGCAGCTAAAAATGTCACAACAGGACTCCAAAAACCAACCTTTGAGTCCATCACAGTTTCTGCAATAATGACATCAACAAGACTTCAGCAACACAACCAGAGCTGCATTTTGTAAAAGCACCAACATTGAAAGCAATTGTGAAAAAAATTAAGCCACCATGGCTTAAGACAGTAACAATTTTTGATGAAACACCACTTGCTACAGTAGCTGATGTCTCCCCTACAGGAACACTATCAGCAATCAGCAGACAGAAATGGCACCACCATATATCTGGAATTTAAGGTTCTTGATAATCATTAAACTGTTTCTCAACACTACATCTTCAATGATTTCACATCAATAACCGTACTAAAACCTTCTTCAATTTCATGAGACTGATCAAAGTTTACCATTTTTCTGTGGAAATTGTTTATTCTAGCCATTATTCACCAATTTAAATATGTCTTAGCCTATCCAGTAACTCAGTAAAATAAATTCACTACTGATTCCGGGGATAATAAATTTCCTGAAAATATCCTTTAGTGAGAAAAGAGTATTCCTATTCAAAGGAACACATCTTTGTATTGGTATTGCTTGGTATTTTTGGAAGTGGATGACACCTCAAAACCAATTAGCATGACCTAGTTGTGTCATCTAGAAACATACGGGTGCTTCAAGGTAAAGCACATGTGGTACTGACATTTGCAGCACATTATGACAAATGCAGGCAACAATTTATCAGAAGTGGAAACAATTGCTGGACAACAGAGATGACATAACCAGAAAGTGGGACAGTCACCCCAAAGAGGAACAAAACTGCATTTTGGATAGAATTTGTGATGTCATATTGGACTTGCAAGAACATAAATGACCTGGGATTTTCCTACCAAAGGCATCTGCCTCATCTTGAAAAACACAAAGAGATTTCTTTGTATTAAAGAATTTGCAAGAAGGTATTGCAACCTGGCTTCTATCAGAAATAAGTGTGGCCAGCAGCACTAGGGAAGTGATCGTCCCCTTGTACTCGGCACTGGTGAGGCTGCACCTTGAGTACTGTGTTCAGTTTTGGGCCCCTCACTACAGGAAAGACATTGAGGGGCTGGAGTGTGTCCAGAGAAGGGCAATGAAGCTGGTGAGGGGCCTGGAGCACAAGTCTGATGAGGGGCGGCTGAGGGAACTGGGGTTGTTTAGCCTGGAGAAAAGGAAGCTGAGGGGAGACCTTATCACTCTCTACAACAACCTGAAAGGAGGCTGTAGTGAGGTGGGTGCTGGTCTCTTCTGTCAGGTGGCTGGTGATAGAACGAGAGGAAATGGCCTCAAGTTGCAGAAGGGGAGGTTGGGATTGGATATTAGGAAAAATTTCTTTACTGAAAGGGTTGTCAGGCATTGGAACAGGCTGCCCAGGGAAGTGGTGGAGTCACCATCCCTGGAGGTATTCAAAAAGCAAGTAGACATGGCACTTCAGGACTTCAGGTTTAGTGGGCATGGTTGATGGTTGGACTCGATGACCTTAAAGGTCTTTTCCAACCTAAATGATTCTATGAACCTATGAAAAAGGAAGGAAAACACTTGAAAAGGGCTTAAATCTTTGGAATTTGCTGGTCTCTTAAGCCCAAAATAATGTTACTTTCAGAACGCTCACCAAGGCCTATTTCTAAATAAATACACCAGCAATTATTTCATCTTTGGCCTGCTTTTTCCAAGGAGCTGTAGAGAAGCACTGCTTTATCTGTGATGTACCTGTGTGTTGAGCTTATGATCCAGGGCTGAGGGGCTCCCTGTTCTCATGGCTGACTCTTGACTGGGATTCTCATGCTGAGCTTCAGCTCCCCTTGCTGCCATGAGCAATTCTCTAGCCAAGCCACCTATTTTAAGAGATGGCAGAAGCCGAACATCCTGCCACCTTGCAAGCCCCACATGTGCCCCAAAATGTTTTAAAGTAGGTTTGTGGGTCAGCTGCAGTGTGGGCTGCCAGCATATCCCAGCTTAGTACTGCAGCCATGGTGGGAGAGGTCTAATTGCACCTTTCTGCTTATTTTAGGAGCAGCCTAAGGCAGGTTTAAAAAGTAATCTCTCTCTCTCTTTTGTGTTACCAGTAGTGCCTTTCTATAAAAAAAATAAAATAAAGAAGAGACTGATATCTTCACAGTGTGATTTCTAAGCTGACAGCAGGTCTTTAAGATGAAAGCACAGACATTATATTAAATATGTTCCATCACACATAATTTTTGTCTATTATCTAGTTCATATTAGAAAATAGTTGTCCTTTCTTTATCAGATCCCTTTGGAAACTGACTACTGCTGGACCCTGCCCTCTGCTGACATGCTTTCTTGTGAACACAATGCAGTCTGTTATATACAAGACAACCTAGATGGCACACTTTAAATGAGATGAGTCTTTTATGGAAAGAGAGGCGAAAAAAAAGAATGATGTGAGGACAAAGTCTAAAATGCTAGTGATTTCTATTTCCTATGTCAAATAACTGGGAGAAAGGGCAAAAATGAAAAATAAAAATGAATATTTTCTTAATAATTATTCATTAATTCTTAATAATGATCCGAAGATAATCCATTGGGATCAATACCATGTTACAAATAAGAGTCTGGATCACATTCTACCCTTCAGAAATAAAATTGTTTTGTTTACAGTGTTTTTCAAGCCTGTTCTCTGAGTTTGATACAGAAAACATGCTGGACCTGGTAGAAGTTGCAGTGGTAAACAAGCAGCTGTGCCATTCTGCTAACCTGCAGCATTAGCACATACCGCACAAAGCAGTGCTGGTGGTGAGGGAGCACTTCCAGTCCCGCCAGTCTGTGCCCTCTGCCCAGCACACGCTATTATAAGTTACAAGAGAGTAAGCATTTTGATATCTGTTTTCACTTAAGGCCCTTAAAGTGGAGACAACATCCATTAAGACTTACAGTAAACTTCTGAAATAAAACTCCTTGTCAGTGTTTTACAGATGAGACCAGCAGAGCTGAGTGATTTGCTCATGCAAGTCTGTACTGGGGGCAGAAGAGTGCACAGACTTCATCCTATGACCACTTATTCTATGGGGTAACGACCCTCTTTATGTCAAGTACTGGCAAAACTCAGCAGAATTAGAGGGAGGTGGATCATCAGGACAGAGGCCACTTATTAATTTTGGAAGCAACGGGCCCCCAAACAGGGCCATTCACCTGGTCTGGTACACAGCTGCTTGTTTAAAATAGGCAGCTAATGGGAAAAAGCTTAAGTCAGAGAACTACACCACACAGATAGTAAAACTTCCCTGAGAAATAGCATTCTTCTTAAGTCATTACTATAGATGTCACTGGCGGGGTCGGGGGTCGGGGGGGCCTGTGCTCAAGCAGTTGTGGTTTTTATGCCACAGTTGTTCTACATTGGCAACTGCAGTCCTGAGAAAAACCCTAACATACTGGTTTCTCTTTCTGTAAGGTTCCCAGGTTATTTATTCCAGCCCAACTGACAGAAAAGCCAGAGTTACTGCGGGCACAGAGAATGCTTTATGCCCTCCATAAAATCATTTGACAATCCAAGGAAAACTTTCCCGGTCTGTTGTTCAGATTCCAGTGTGATTAATTGTATTCAGTGGGAGCTTTACCTCAGTAAGGACTGCAGGGTCTGACAATACCTGAGCAGGTCAGCCCAAAACATTAAAATGATTCATAACGCCAGAAATAAACATTTGAAAAAAAACCTGTAAATACAGATCAGCATCACCACTTGAGGGTGCTGCAGTAGTTCTTAAATATTAACTCAAAGATGTGCTACCAGGCAGGTACTCTATGCAGAGCTACACGGCAATAATTCACCTAATTACTTCCGTGGAGGCTCTCAGAACATTTGGAACTAAATTCACACAAAAAAAGCTGAACAGGAGATCTTCTGAAATAAAGTTATAAATTCTAAAAAATTCCTAGCTAACTAAGGTGATAAAATAGGATTCTCCTTAAAAAGAGGTGGGAAAAGGAAAAATTAAGTAGAACAAAAGAGGACCCTCGATTATGCAAGCACATGCATTTCCATCTTAAAAAAATTCATTACAAGTATAAATTCTCAGCTCTGCACACACATTTCCTTTGACTGTAGTACCAGTGAATGTTTTCCAAGGCATATCAAATTGATTTTGCTATAAACTATTACAGGATTATAGTCCATTTGAATAGTCTTCACTACAGGAAACACATAGAACTAGTCTCTGTGGGAAATATATTGAATAGTCAGTAAAACACAAAGCAATACCAAAATACAATAGAAAATGGTTCAAAAAAGCCACAGCAAACCTAAATGTAGAGTCTGAGTCAAACATTATCTAGGATTCTCCTATTTTGTAGAAGCTCCCTTTTATCATAAAAAATGTTACTTGCTCATGAGGGTAAAAAAACATGAAACCAAGAATAGATGATAATGAAGTTAAAAGAAACACATGAAATCACTATATATGTGAAAGCATAGTGACTGCACAGAAAATGAGCTCTTGTTTGGAAAGTATGTCCCATTCTGCTTCTTTTATCTGACTCTCATCAGGCACTCAGGAGAGCTGGTCAGGAACTATTTGATGATACTCTTGGAAAATGCTGATCCATCGAAGTTAAAACTGCTGGTGGAAAAAGGGCTGGTTTAAAAGAAAATTCCCAGTTCAAAGACATTTGTGAGGGGGATTTATTGCTTAAGGTTAGAAGATATAAATGGACCACTTTCAGACTGAAAAATAACACAAATTTATTTCCAAAAATGAAGTGATTTTGAAATTCTGGTGAAGAATGAAAAAAAAAGAAGTAGTCTGAAATTAAAATAGATCATTTCAGTTGACCCAAATGAATTTTATTCTTTGGCTTGCCACAGCGCAGACATTTCCAAGATTGAGTACCCATCCCAATTCAGGGCAGCAAAGTTTTTGAAGCCTTGAAACCTAAGTCCTTCTCAGCTCTAATCTCTTTGCTGGGTGCCCCCTCAAACATGGTAAATTGAAAGGCTTTCTAAAACTATTGAAAAAGATTATGATTACCTGGACCTTGGTCTTGAAGTCAAAGTACTGCAATCAGCTAGAAAAGTACGACTGCCCTGGTGCAAGGGTGAATATAATCTATGAACAGGTAAGTACTAGGAATAGTCCTTTGCAATGAGAGGTCAAGAGTCTCACCCTCCCTCCATGACCTCTCCCTTAGGTGACTGTTCAACAACTTGTTGCTGCTGAAGATGATACCACCCATGATCCACAACCTGCATTTCCCAGGGCTGTACTCACATAGATAAGGAACTGACCCAATTTTAAAAAAGATCGATTTAACCCCAATGAACATCTTTGCATAGTACATACGCACAGCTCAACAAATGCTTGCACCTGACTTTCCTAGCAAAAGATGACAAAGGGAAAGCAATGAGATGAGGGTGAACGTATCAAGGAGAGGTGTGCAAGAAGCAGAAATTCATTCTATAAATGATATGATTAGCTACACACTTCTCCTTTGGCCTTAGCCCTCTAATAGACTGGAGTCATTTGGCCCTTATATTGCAATACTCAGCATCAGAGAAAGAGCAAAATCTACTGTAGACGTTTTACAGAGACAGGAGTAATCCCTGAGCCTATGTAGCAAGACATTTTTTTATTAGGGCATCTGAAATTAGAACCAATGTGTCAATATTCCCTTTCTTTATAAAAAGTGTTTTAGAAATAGGCAGACAATCTTGATATTATGTGGGGTTTTCTAAAGCGTATTCATTTCTACATTGCATTGTTCAACTACTTATTTTTAAATTTTCATTACTTCGCAGGCAGTGTCCTGATTATTCCTCTGAGAATGGTAACCTTTTAAATACTTTTAGAAATGCCTTTACACATGATTAACATTAGTGCAAGACCTACCCACTTCCCTATTCCAAGGTCACAAATACCAGATGAACATTTCCAATGAGCAAAATAAAAGATACATATAATTTTTACAAGTTAGAGAACTGCTGTGAGGACTTTTTTTAAAGACAAAAATAGCAGAAGAAGGTAGAATACCATCTTGGCCTCATTTAAAATATGAGTCCGTCTCACACAGGTTTATGTGGAGCTCCAGCTTGGCCTACACGTATAGGAAGAGTCAGCAAACAAGCCACAGCCAAGCAATTTGGCTGTCGGATGCACAGACAGGAACTCCTGATTACTGACTTGCATCTTTACTATGTGGGAAATTATGCCTCCAGCAAAGTGATGCATTTATCTCCTATTAACTTCAGGCAGACCAGGATTAAATTTTGGGCAAGCTGATCTTATTCTGTATAAGTTACCTCAGGAATAAAATATGTGCATAATAACTTCCACCTACCCCAGAGGGGGCTGTGAAGATTAATGGTAGGCAAGCACCTGGATGCCAAGGACAGACATTTGCCCTAGTTACGTCTACATGTGAAAAATGATCAGACTCTTTTGTCTCTTGGAAAATGGTCACAGTTACTTTAAAATACATATTCAAGCTAGGAGTTGTGAACTCAAAGACCAGAATAGTTGAAATTATTAACAAGTAACATGTAACACTGTAAATGTATTTCACTGGGAAAAGGTCAGCATTAGAGATGTGAGACAACTTTTTACATTAGAATTGCTCGTATTGCCTTCTCTTCATCAGTCATGTATTTCCATAACTGTGCTTTCTTTCAGTCATCTTATTTAACAAAAAGGATTTATGTTTTGTGGAAAACAGCACTACAGAAAAGACATATTTATTAAGTCTGCCATTGCAAATTCTTTTGTATTAGATAAGTGTTAGCAGCACTTATTTTTTTCAATAAATAATTTTATTATTTATTGCACGCTCCTACCTTATATTTCATTCACTTTAATTATACCAGTAACATGCTGGGTAACATTTCTAATTTTCCTTCTGTAAATAACTGGTGTCATAGCAGATGCCTGTAAGCACTCATTAAAAATGAGGAATGCTTGTACTCATACTAAACCACTGTGGTTTGCTCTGCACAAATGTTTTTAAAACATTCAAATCTTTGGGCTGAAATATTTCATTCAAAGGAGCATGTGGTTGCTTTTTGTCAATGTACACAGGAGAGTGTGACAGCTGTGTAAACACTGAATTATGGCATACTGCAAAACACCCCAAACTTCTCCACAGAAGCATTTCGAAACATCTGCCCTCCTACAGGCAGGTCTTGAGCACTACATTTTGTGTATAGCAGGGTCAGGTTCTACCGTGCCTTTACTTCTGTGCAGCCTGCATTGAAAGGGGACAACAAAGCGGTTTCATTATTCCTGCTCCATAGTCTCTCTTCATGGCTTCACTAGATGAGCAGGAATACTGCTACTGTTGAGATAATTAGCACAAGCAATTAGTAAGAGATTGTTAATGTTTCACTGAAACACAAATAGCAAAAGATAAATAATTCCTCCCTTAAGATCTAAACCAGAAGAATAATTAACAGCTGGAGGGGAGGAAAAGCAAGAAGCTAGAACGCACTCCAGAACTGCAATCTGCTATCCAATTTTTGCAGGAAGACATGTGTCTTTGTGCATTATATCCTTTACTCAAGCATCTATCCTGCATCAGCAAAGCACCTGCAAAGTTCTCCACTGAGTTCAGTGATAGCAGGATTGCACCTGGAGTTGGAAAAGCTCATCCTTAGAAATGGGTAATCCTAAGGCCCAGTCCTGTGAGAAATGTTGTTCAGTCTGCACAGAAATTTTTGCAAGATCAGGGCTACAGCTTTTTATTATGGTGGTAACACTCTGGACAATCACCTCATGAACCAGCACCCTCACCTTTACTCTGTGAAGAGCTACAATCCTTCTTTCACTCCTTGCTTTATCCAGCTCTATCATTCTTTTTCCTGTTAAGGATAAAGCTTGACTACTTCTCAATATTTAGTAACTTCTTTTGCTCCTCAGGGGGAGTGAAAGACATGCAAAGTAGAATTAAAAACTTATCAACAACCCTGTGTTTTAATTCAGGATGCCTAGGAAAAGCACCTGAAACTAACCCATCCTTCCTTTCTTGCTGCCCCAAGTAGTGCCCTACCTCATTTCTCTTTAGAAGACATCTTTCCCTGCTCTGGAGAGATTTTCCCTATGCTCCCCTGTTTAAACACTAGTGCTTATTTATGTTCTGCTTTGAGACAGTTTGGTTTTGAGCTTGTGCTTGGGTATGTCAGAAAAAGCTGTTTGCTGGGCAAAGGGCTACACACTGATGATGCTGTGTGTAAAGAAAGCACTGCCCATCATTGTCTGCCATTTACACATCTCTTCGAGAGCTCTGCCAAGCTTCAGGACGTAGCAGAGGAAGATATATGTACTTCACCCTTACACACAGCAATTCTGATTTACTATGTATCAGTACAGGGACACAGGAGAAGTAGGCTTCCCCTTTCTTCTCTCAGAGATGCTGGGTCTTTAGGCAGCAGATGAGCAGGCTATGTAGATAATAGCATGCAACACACCTCTCTCACTTCCTTCATACTAGAAGCACCATATGCTCTTGCTTCCAGACTATCTCTCCACACAGGATGGCCAGAGGGCTCTGCAATCCACTGTAGCATAGCACGGGAAGGCAGGAGTATCAAAGCAGTGTTTCTATGCCCAGTTACTTTCCAGTTTTTAGGATTACAGGTGAGCTGAAGATCATTCACATCCATTTCTTAAAATCATCAAACCAAATCAATGAGATGCTTTCTGTCTGCAGCACTGAGCAAAGGGGAGTTCTGGAGGAAAAGGTAATTTATAAAGAACAGAATGGAAATACTGCATGTGCTATGACAACTTATTTGTTTATTTGGATTTAAAATGATTAACAAATTTGCCTCTACACGGATCTCAGTGCCCTAACATCATTAACCACTCAATAAAATTTCAACAGCTTTAAAGTAATCAGTTTTACAAAAAGCCAGTCAGCCAGCCACTTTCACAGCTATCACTTGCTTCAGTGCAGGAGGAAGAAAACCAAAGTCCTCTCTGCCTTTTGCAACATACTCTAATTCTTTAAATATGGGCTATTTCAGATCTGTGATTAGAAACACATTCCAGAGTCCTGGAGAACATTCTGCTAATTGCCTTAGCTTTTAATGGGCATATGGGTCAGGCACCCTGCTGATCTCAGCTCAATGATGCAAGCATGATCCTTGTGCTGGAGAAGCTCCAGGCACAATAGATCATAACTCGCATCTTATGCACCACCCATGATCTGAAAATGGCCAGCAGAGATCCTGGGCTCCAAGCAAAATGTTTCCCTCAGAAGGAAAATCTGTGCATCTCCATAGCTGGCCTGTGACAGTGTGACAATAACCTGTCCATAGATGACCAGACATGGACAAGGCAGCTGAAAAGAAAGGTCAGCAGAAATTGTCCAAAGGGGATTAGATGCAATTCCTTCTTTCTAAGGCACAGATAATACCTGCTTCCTCATCCTACCCTCAGGACACCCATATTGCTGTAGATGAAGTTCAGGCAGCTCACCTTCATCCACACGTAGACATAACTGGACACAGAAGCTAACTTCCAGCACTCCAGATTCATTTTTGAAAATCCTAGCAAATATGTCAGTGCTTATATACACATGGACAGGGGGACACACACACATACCTACAAAAAGCACTATCATGGCAAAGTTTGAAACCTCAGTCCAGACAGGAGACATGCAGGGTTACAAACTCTTGACAGTTGTCGTGGTTTCGGTTTCAGCCCAGTCGGTAACAAAGCACCACGCAGCCGCTCACTCACCCCCCCACCCCCACCCCTGGCCACGTTGGGATGAGGAGAAAATCCAAAGGCAGGCTTGTGGGTCGAGACAAGGACTGGGAGGGATCACTCCCCACTTATGGTCACGGGCAAAAGACAGGCTCAACTTGGGGAAGAAACTAAATCCATTTAATTTACTACAAATCAAATCAAAACCAAGGATATTAGGAAGGAAAACCAAACATCAGAACACCTCCCCCCACCCCTCCCGCCTCCCTGGCTCAGCTCCATTCCCGATGCTGTCTACCTCCTCCCCCCGG
>VYZV01034352.1:17961-33202 GCA_013401275.1 Pandion haliaetus
CCAGAGGCGGGTCCGACTTGGAGCCAGGGGAGCTTCTAGCAGCTTCTTAAAGGAGCCACCTCTGCAGCCCCCTCCCCCACTACCAAAGAAAACAGCACCACACAAACCCATAACAACAGTCTAAAGCTGGAACCCAGGCTTGATCCAAAGTCCACTAAAGACAGTCTTTTCACAGTCTCCAGACATTAGGCCTCTCTGTAGTGAAAGACGAATTGAATTCTCCTAAGACTGGCAAATTAAACCCAGATAGGTACCCCCTAGGGGAGTAGAACATTTATGAGATACTATGTTCATCCCTGGGATCATTTATATGTGAGGAACCAGGTTTCTTGTTTATTTGTACAGAAGGTACAGCTACAGCATGTTGTTTAAATGAGCAGTCTTTTGATATTTCAGTAAGCTTTTCTATTTATACAATGGGGCAATATTTCACTCTCCTCCTGCACTCTGAATTTTACCTGTGATGCCCTTCTCTATACATGTCTTTCATGACTCTGGCACAAATGAGTACCACAGACATTTCAAAGCACCACCAGACATTTCACTAGTGTACTACAATGCAGTAAAATATATGGCATATTGCAACTACAAAATACATTTTAATCTTTCCAAAACCTGCTTCCTGTTGATGACCCATAAAAGGGAGAAGATCAGAATACTATTTCACTGCTTACCTTCCCTGCCCAAGCTCCTACATTACAAGCTGAGAAATGCTACGAGACTGAATGAACTGACCATCTGCAATGACCAAATTTCTTCCTACTGTTTGAAAAGCAAATATGCACAGGAAAAGCAATAACCTTCTATATATGTCAAAAGGGCAGGAGAATCCTTAAGTTCAGTAGCCTATTCATATAATATCAATGCCACAAACTTGTATTAAGTGGACACTGTTCTTTTCCAGCTGGAATTACACTAGTTTCCTTCTAGCAAAGAACTGGTGCAGCACACAAAGGGTTGCATGAAAGCAGTTTTTGATACCACTCTCACTTTGCCCATTTCCTTATTGCAGATGTCCTTCCTATTTCTTATTGTCTCAAATCAGTGCAGCAACCTTTGCTTTCTTAGATTAGCACAATGACTTAATGCAGACATTTTACATCCACCATCGCCATGATTAATGGAAATAGATTTGTCCATACTGCTTAATGTTTAACAGCTGAGGTCAGGTTATATGCTAATTTAAACTTCAGACAATCCTACTGGCGTCAATGGGATCAAGTATGGAGCAAAATGTTGCTTCAGCTGCATTTCTGTCTCCTGAAGCCTTCCACTGTATCTTAACATGTGTCTTTGGTGATGTTCTAATCGGTACATAGCAATGAGAGTCATTCACAGCAGATGGTATTTTGCACTGCTGCTCGCAGATTGCAGTACTTGGATTTGCCAGTCACATAACAAACAACTGGCCTAAAAGCAGACAATAAAAGCAGGAGATTAAAATCCAATGTGTATTTTTGTGGAGCAGCAGAACTAGTGAAGCAAACTTTTCTATCAAGACATAGCTAATGGTTAGATCTAGTGTCTAATGAGGTATCAGCTCCGACTGAAATTTGTCCTGCAGGTGGGGCATTTCATAACAGCTCTTCCTTTATAAGGCCTGTAGTGCTTGATAAGACCAAAAATTACACTGCATTATCCCTTCAAATGTCTACGAATTGTCTTTTCTTACCAGACTACTTATTTTCAAAGAAAATTGTGGCAATATAGACTCCTACCCCCACATAGCTTTGCCACAGTTGGTTATAAAATTACTGAAATAGGGAAAATAAGACAGAAACACACAAGCATGACTGTGAATGCCTCACCTTCTTTGGAAACTGGAAAAAAAACCAAGATAAAGCATTAGAATAGTATACTTACTATCTACAGTTGGGGTCTTTAGTCAATGGAATTAAGCATGCTTAAAACTTATGAGCTCTGAAATCACACTCTGGAAGGGTATCCTCATCTTCACTGACTATAGAGAGCCCAGGTTCCTCCCTAAGGCACCTGAACTGAATGCCTAGAATCCCTTAAGTTGGCAGTTTTGGAGAGAAAAAGCTCTGTGGATCTAGTGGACCCCGCAAAACATTTCCCCCATGGAGCCAGGGAGATTCCTCTGAAGTTGTGATTGTTGTTCTAATGGTATTAGACAGTCTATGAGCAGCCCCACAAGCACTATGTGCTGAAGCTCATTCTGAAGGACTTCTAGGGAAAGAAGCAACTGGATTGTTTACGCTGAAGCACAGCTGGCACAAAACCAAGGAATGGCAAGATTTCAAATGTACGGAGCTTTTGTGAGACTGTTCTGGCACAGATATGACACTTCCTCTGGGATATTTGTGAATATTAAGATCTGGTGTGATGCAAGTACTGTTTCAGCAAGAGAAGGATGCTGCATTTGGCTAAAACAATTGCTCCTTACATCAGTTCAATGTGCGCAAAACAAACTGCATCACATGTACAGAAAAGTCATCACCATTCCTGCACCTGTCACTACTGGAAGACCATTTGGAACCACATCATCAACTTTATTTCTGGTAATGCTCCATCCCAAGCTCAGCTGCAGTCACTGGGGTTCTGTTCTGACATCAGTACGATAACCGGTAAGCAAGGACTGCGTGCATCTCCTGAAATGTCTCAGCAATCTTGTCAAATAACTGAGCACAACTAGGGAAATATCAAGAGATACAGAGTTAGAAATTGTGAAAGAAAAAAAGAGGTTTATTATTTATATTCCAGCAGCATGTAGAAACCCCAACTGTGATCTGAGTCTCAGTGTGCCAGACAACACATAAACATACAGTGGAAGCCAATTTTGGCTCTGAAGAGTTTACAGTCTTCAGAGGCAAGACAGACAGAAGGTGAGAAAAGAAACAGAGAGAACTAACATACAGCAAAATCAGTTGCAAAGCTAAGAGTAAAACTCTGTCTCCCTCCAAATACTGAAGCTTCTCCTCTGTCCAGTCTGTCATACTGCCTGCTAATCAGAACAGCTTGACATCTTGAATGCATTTGCTTTCCACAGAATCTCTGCAAGATAAGCTATGAGGAGCCCCAAGCAGAAAGCAAGCTGAATCACACCTCCAGAAACCAAAATGATCAGTTTATTCTGCTATAATTCTTCATGAATCCACACTAGGTTATTGCTCCTTTGTCCTTTACTTCTCTTTTACCATCTTTTTTTTTTCTTCCTAAAGTAGGTCACCTCATCTCCTGAAGTATGAAGCCATAAGACTATGAAAGCATAAAGGAGATTTATTCCTCTCTCTGTACATGATCTTCTCCACTGAAAGAAGTATGGGAATGACTACAAGGTTCATCATCGACTTCCAAGAATAGACAAATGCCTTTGTTATGCTTCTGTGGCATATCTCAAACACAGGCAGGATGAAACCTATAGTGAAGACAGAAGAACTCTTGCCATTAACTTGTCCACTAAAAGATCTGAGCATGGTCCAAAGATGGTAAAAGGTCAGAGCCTAATTTCATTTGAGAATTTTAATTCACTAGACTTAACATAAGGCCATTAATGTTTGGGGTTTTTTACCTCTCTGTCTCAGACTTCTCCCTGCTCCTAGATACACATTTGTATTAAATTTATGATTTAGAAGCATCATGATAGACTGCCCTTTCCTAACCTCTTAAAGGGCTCTCAGTCACAATGATTCTTCACATATGATGCTTAATTACATTTTAATAAGTTGTTCTTGAGAAAATAAAATCCCCAGCAAGTGAAGCTGACAGAAATTTAAACCCTGCACATGCCTAAAATACAAAGTCTTGGCAGAATAATATCAAGCACTTTTTTTTCCCCCTCAGTACTCTTATTTTGCATCTTTTTTTACTGACTTCTGTTTGCACTAATTCCAAAGATCTCAGTTCACACCACCAAAAAATGATGTTATTCACAGTAGATACTTGTTCTCAGGAAATTCCTCCACATAAGACAAAGCAAGACTGAAGAAACCCACAGAGTAAAGCAGGGTTACTTGCATTCAAGCTGTCTGTATTGAAGGAAAAGCTTGTGGCTATTTTATCAAGAGGCTGATGCTGATGCTATAATTCCAGGACTATTCATGAATGTACTAGACAGCACACACATGCTCACATACGCAGATAAATACAGTGTTTAACAGAGTCAGGAAGGACCTTGATTCACAAGTGGCCATTTAAATAAATATGCTGTAATGCTGACATTTCAATCTTACGGAAAATGTTCTGGCGATAGACTAATAATTATGTCCTTAAGAAATTAATTCTATAATTCCATATTCCAAACTTCTTTGAAACAAGCAGACTCTTTTTAGTATATAAGAAATAAAATTATGTGGAATAGGAAGATTTCCTTAGAAAGTTAAAGCAGAAAAGAACACATTAAAAATCTGTATCTTTTAAGATGTTCCTAACTCTGATTTTCACTTACCTTAAAAGCCCACTAGCTTCCCTAAGGATCAACAATTGTTAGGATCCAATACCTTTCCTAGGAATTAACTACAAGTCCATGGACTCTACCATCACCAGAAATACCATCTACTTTCCTCTGCATCTATTCACTCCCTCAGGTGGATACATTTTTCAACTAAAAGCAGCCCTGCTTTGTGGGCATTCTTTATCAATGCTTCCTTAGTTTTGACAAAACAGAGAACAAAACATTCAAAGCAAGAAAGCTTTTATGTGCAAATAAATCAATGAAGTTTACAAGATGAATTAGGTATCTAGCTATGCTGAGATCTGATTCCAACGAAATCAAAGGTAACTATACTAGTGTAGAGTCTCCTGACCTGGAGTTTTCATTAGATCCACAGGAAATTTTAAGCTCCTAAAAACACTCATTAATAATGCCAGATGACACAGTTATGCAATTATCTGGCCCATTAGTTTTGCAGTTTACAACCACTAGCAAGTGGCTTTCCCGCACTCCAGAAACTTTGATGAAAAACAGTATTTACAATAACATAGCTGATAACACAATGTTGATACCAGAAATTCTGCTCAAGTCCCTACTTTGTTTATAACCAGGACTGGTATACAGGTCTCTTCTAAGGGTTAGGAGAAGAGGTTAAGATCATGTCTCAGTGTATGTGGGAGCTCTTCATGCCTCCAGTAACTGTCAGTTCAGGTTCATCATGTGTCTAGAGTCTTTGAAGCCACATTATTTGAAGAACCAGATTTTTCACACAATTTAGTTGTTGCAACATGCTCCAGGAAAACTGTGAGCAGAATCACTGACAAAGAAAGGACACACTGAACATCTACTAAATTTTGTGACTTCATTTGACCTACAAGAGCAGTGAGCTTAATAGTACTCCATCCATTAGTGTTACTGGCCAAGGCTGCTCAATAAAGGCTTTACGATGAAAGCATAACAACCACAGCAGGCATAATTCTTAGTGTTCTTGTGGACAATGACTAAATCAATACTGAGTACCAGTCTCAGAGTTTCCAGATAGCAACACAGTAAGTCTTCCTTCTTCATATAACTTCACTAACAGCATGCAGTAAACCATTCAGCAGGCACAAATTTCCTGCATTTCAATACAACAGCACAAATTTCCCCCTTCTAGATTGTCCTCTGTTGTGGAAACACGATATATAGGCCAGTGTAAAGTATGCTACCTAGACATGCATTCACTTCTATGGATTTGCTCCTGCATGGTGAAACTTCTCTTTTGTGATATTTAGATGAACACACAGTTATACAGTTCCAATGCACCACAGTTGCCTGTTTTCAGACTGCATCCTCAGTTATGTCTCCAAGGTCACACAAGAAAAAAACAGCAATGACAGAGAGGGATCTCAAACCAACAGTGTGTCAGACTTTCCCTAGAAAACAAGTATGGAGTCCACAGTTAACTCACTGTTTTCTAATCACCTGAGCTGTTAGCCATTCTATACCCTCACTGTACAAGCTGATCTTCCTTCACACCTTTAAGCACCTACATTGTAAATGTTTATAGCTAAGCTCTAGTTACATAAGCTGCCTTTGTAAGTAATAACCACTTTAGGTTAGGAGTCATTTGATCCATTTTAGCATCTATTTCATACAGAGATGAGTTCTGTGCAAGCTTCAGTAAGTATGCTCACTAGTTCCTGACAAATTTCAGTAGGAAACTGGGATGACCAGCTCAGATGTAACATGTCTACCCTGCATATATCTATATTTAATCACGAATCCTGAATGAATCATGAATAACTCCTACCCTGTGTCTGTCAGTCTCCTAAGTGGACCACTGTCCTCTCACAAAAATACTGTGAAGAAAAAGGTATTAAATACTGTTATATGTGGCTATTAGGGCAGTGTGTCCACAGAAGCACAAGGCAGAGCTGAGTCTGAGTGGCCCTCAATAACCATATATTCTGACACCATCTTGGGGAGAATTTAGATAAATAAGGGGACCTTTCTAGCCTTAGGACACAGCAAAGGAGACACCACAGCTGTTAAACAAGGGCTATGCTTGGGGGGGTCTAACCCAAATTGAATCTAGCCAGCACTCTCTATGTAACATTTCTGTGTGTATTAAATACTTTTCAAAACTGCCAAAATCAAAATAAACCAACTATGGTTTCCACTACAGGAAAGACACTGAGGTGCTGGAGCGTGTCCAGAGAAGGGCAATGAAGCTGGTGAGGGGCCTGGAGCACAAGTCTGATGAGGGGCGGCTGAGGGAACTGGGGTTGTTTAGCCTGGAGAAAAGGAGGCTGAGGGGAGACCTTATCGCTCTCTACACTACCTTGAAAGGAAGCTGTAGTGAGGTGGGTGCTGGTCTCTTCTGAGGTGGCTGGTGATAGAACGAGAGGAAATGGCCTCAAGTTGCAGAAGGGGAGGTTGGGATTGGATATTAGGAAAAATTTCTTTACTGAAAGGGTTGTCAGGCATTGGAACAGGCTGCCCAGGGAAGTGGTGGAGTCACCATCCCTGGAGGTATTCAAAAAGCAAGTAGACATGGCACTTCAGGACTTCAGGTTTAGTGGGCATGGTTGATGGTTGGACTCGATGACCTTAAAGGTCTTTTCCAACCTAAATGATTCTATGATTCTTAATTGCATGCATAAACACCTCTGTACTATATATGTAAATACCGTAAATAAAGGCACTGCAAACACATAAGAATGTGAACAAATATTTGTTTTAAATGCCTGCAAACCCCCAAGCTACCTAGGACGCCTGGTCTCAGTTCCATATCTGACTTGAGAGCACAAATGCCTTTGATTTTCAACCATTAACCCACTTTTGAAACTGGGATGCACAGGCCAATTGACTCAAGGGTGGTGAAAACTGCAAGGATCCTTAAAGAATACCTGTGACTTTATCTAAGTGTGAAATCACTCACCAGTGAATGAAAAAAGGAAAAACAAACAGAGCTGACCCCAGCCACAAAGGTGATGGAGACGATAAGGTAATACTACAATCAACTTCTTTCACAGAAAGAGTACAATTTTCTAGTTTAATCCTCTTTCACAGTGGATTAAGCTAATACGGAAAAAGCAAAGTACAATGCCTTTATACCTATCCCAAAACTGCTCCAAGCGTAGGCAAGTATCAATGTACTTAAACACCCACTGGCAAGCCACTGAAAAAATACTGTTTGGCAGTCTGCTATACTCAGAATCAAGTGCATGGAGAAGCCAAGATTAAATCTATAGAGATACTCAGATGTGGAGTTTCTCTTCTGTCAGATGTGGATATGTCTCCATGCATCACAGCCCAATGAAAGAAAAGAACCATGAAGCCAGGCTGTTGTTGGAGACCATGCATCCTATGGGGTCACAGCACAGTGGAGAAACCATGTGTACTTCAAATGCAAGATGCACAAGCCACAGGATTTGGGAATGTGAGGTGGAAGGTAAATGCATGATCTTATACTTTATGTGTGAGATGTGTCAGGCCTGCCTACAGCCTTATAAAACCACTCACAAACCAATACTCAGCCAGCTGGTTTGTATTTTCATTGTATTTCCTAGAGGCAGAAAGAGTCTGCCTACAAACTGCATTCATATTCTCCTTGTGTAAATTTTATTTTTCAGTACAGCTATGATGGGTTTAATTTCACCTTGATTTCTTTGGAGGGTAAAAGCTTCACAGAAAAAATACATTTCCTCTGATTTGCCTTCAGCCTGAGAATGACAGCAACATTCTCCCTGTGAAGAAACTGGTAATGCTGCAGTGATTTTTATCACTAGCACTTTTATCTCCTGGATATTAATAGATGTTTGGAAAATGCTGTAGTATCTCATTATTTATAAAATATAACTAGGTATAATTCTGCAAAGAGATGAATGCCTCTATATCAAAAGCTGAGCAGATTGCTTGCCTTACTCTGCAGTTTACATTAATGGACCACTAAGGTTTGGCTTGGGAAGGTGATGTTAACATCACAGACTGGATAGATCCACAGTCGTTATGCAATCAGCATCTGCTTTGTCATTACAAGGGTACAGCTGTACTCCTCCTACCCACTGCAAAGTCAACAAATGTGAGTGCATCACCCGTAACATATATCTCTCCAGCTCACTACAGTGCACAGGTATGTCTTATTTTGCAATAAACTGACCAACACGCTATTGTATTAGTCAATACCAGAGTATCAGAATTCAGACACATTTTAACCTGGAGAAATAAATAAAATGCAGTAAGGACAAGAAACTACATTTCAGTGAGAATAATAAAATACACAAATATGGGTTGGGGAACTTCTAGATAGAGGGAAGTTCTGAGGGAAAGGATCCTGTATTAAAACAAATCTTAAACTGAGTATAAGACAATAACATCATGCTTTTGGGAAGCGCAAATACTGTGCTGGGACCGGTGAAGGAGAGAAAAGCTTTTAATAGACTTCCAGTAAGATTTTTACTTGACTCAGCATTCTGGATTCTGTGTCCATTTTGAGACACAAAATGTAGATCAGTTTGGAAAGAGCATGAAGAAAAACAAGGAGAAATACTTACATAGAAGGAAAAGTAACTGTTTAATTGAGAGGGCTAAAACAAGCCCAACAGCTTTTTAACAGCCAGTTATACAGGAAGTGGCAAAACTTGTCCTGTCTGTGGTGGATATGGCAGATAGTACAAGTTAGGAAAGTAAGAGAGGGAAAACCTTTGTAAGAACAGGTAAGTGCTGTAGTATCACCCAGGAAGATTGTGAAACCTAACCTATTATAATTTTCAAAAAGTTAAACAGATACATCCCAAGAGTGACTAAGGCAGAGCTGATCTTGACTTGGAGCTGGGCAATGAATTAGGTAAAACCTAAGGTGAACTTTTAGCCCTATATTTCTTTTTTTTTTTTGCTGGTGGTGGTGGTGAGCTTTTTTCTTGTTTATTTTGGTTTTCCTGTGGATGAACAAGATAGAATATCCACAGTCTGCCTTTCAGGTCCTCATGGGATATTGCGGGGCTTAAACGTACAGAAAAAAATCTTTCTATTCTATGGAAACTTGGCACGTTTGAAATGATACAATTCCACAAAAAACCTTCAGAGCCTTCAAACCATCATCTGTCAGAGTAGGTATTTTTCAGATGATTTTCATTATACTACACATCTCTCACTTGATTATACTCTGATTCTATTCTCACTTTAGTAGGTACCACTCCTGCTGACTTCAATAGCATTATTCCTCCTGTTTTTACACTACACTAAATGAGAATAGACCCAGCCCTAAAGTAGTAAAATGTATTTTGGATTACAAGCTCTTAATGTTCTGGGGCTTTTTTGCAATTTACTACTGTCCTCCAGGTTTCATTTATGCCTATAAATTGTCCCTTTGACAGCAGTAGCGTGAATGTATTTGTTTAAGACACCACATGCTTCCATAAGCACAGAAAGACAGATGAACCCCTGCAGAACCCTGCAGCTGGGGCTAGATTGATCTGCAACTCAATCCAGCAGTTCTTAAATACAGGTAACATGAAAAGCTCTTCAGCAAGCTGCTGAATAAAGCAGTCTGTTTAAAAACAATAGACATAGTGACTGAGTATATTCATCTCATTGTAAGAAAAAGCTCACAGAGTAAGAGAAGCTCCCTCAAAAGGCTGGGTTTTCCAGTTAGTTGCTGTGACTGCATCCCCTGGTGAGTTGCACTTCTGAGTTCATGAATGCAGCAGCACGAAGTAAGAAATATTGAGAATCTGGGGCTCTTTTCAGACCTCAGTCCACTTCTAGACAAGAGCCTTAATGACCTTCAATATTTTACTCATGGGCTGAATCTGAGGAAATGCTCATAGAAGAATTACCCCAACAGTAAGTCTAACAATCTACAAATTAAACTAAACTGAAAATACTCTGAAACTACATTCTACTAAGTATTCTAAAATTATATTCAATATTAAAATACTAGAGATCCCCAGCAATGCCACATCATTGCTAAAGTGGGATCTTCCACACACAAATTTCATTTTTGTAGACATAAAGCTTCTCGGGCTTCAGAATGTTAAATTGAAACTCATAAGATTTGAACAGAAAACTCATGAATGACAACTTGCTTCTGTATATCTCAGAGAACTCTCTGAAGAAGCCTACGCCCAAAATATGTGCGTACCTATTCGGTATCAAAAACATTGGACTGCCAAAGATAGCATTGCTGAGACTATCCTTCCTGGAGCCCCTCCAAGAGTAAATAGTCCTGACATCCAAGAAGATACTCCACCTCTAAAGGCTCTAGGAAAGTCACAGTAGGTAACTTTTACTTTGTTTTCTTGAAACACAGTTGTCTTCTGAAGAATCAAAAGGGTAAAGGTCTAATTCTCAATCAAGTAAATCTAGTTTAGGTTCCCTTCCAAAATATTGTTTTACCCTGGAAGATAACTGGCACTGGCAAACTGTATGTTTTTAGGGAGCCAGGAGACATCAAGTTATATGTCATGACCCTTTTTTGGTTCCTAAATTCTTTCATGAAGGTTGAACCCGAGGAAATCCACACTGCTGATAATCACCAGGATTATCTTCCCCTGCAAGTATAAATAGATGAGGTAGAAGTGTTTTTCAGGTGGAAAGGAATTTCATTACTTTCATGGCAAAGGAATTCTGCTTGCCTAACTACACCTCTAATGCCTTTCTCATAAAAGAAGTCATTATGGCGAGTTTTATAAAGGAGAATTTCTAATTTCTGCACATGATATAAGAGAAGATCCTAGAAACCTAGATGAGAAGTAAAAAGGAAGTGCCTAAAATGGAGGTAAGTCCATAAACCCCAGAATTTGGAAACCAATCTCAGCTCCAGAGCTGGGGTTAACTGAGGACGCCATGAACACTTCTGTGGATCATCAATCAAGATAAGCACTCCAAAGGAAATGCTTCACCTCTCCTCCCTATAAAAGAGCTCCTGCTGTTCTTCACATCGTGAACCATTGATGGGAAGCCATTTCAAGAGAGAACTGTTCCTCTGATTGTGCAGACTGTCAACAGCTGAGAGGATGGATCTCTAATCAGCTAGTCACAGAAGAAATCTTGAGCATTGTCCTGTCTCAAATCTATGATAATTCTCCAGGTCAGGGGTCAAATCCTCTTGCAATTAGCAGAATAATTTAGGTTGTTAATCACCTTGGAGGAACAAGTACCTAATTAATGGGGAGGTGTTGTTCATGCATGACTAAAGATATTCACATAATCACATAGCTAGAATGACCTGGTTTTGAATGACATATCCTACCCAAAATAGCCTGGAGCAAGAGAAGTGCTGTTGACAAATGGTAGTTGAGTAAAGCTGTTTGGGTATGCAAGAACGGTATGTTGCCTTAAGCAGTGTAAGTGGATCTGTGTGTACAGCAAAACTACATCTTTGAAACTATTTCAAAGTTAGAGTTGCAAGAAGCTATTCAGAAAAGAATGTAAAAAACAGGTCTGGTGGCATTGATCAGAAGTTCATAACCCTTCTACTGCATGGAAAATTGGGAAAAACTGCACGGAACTGAAATTGAGAGAGCAATGCCACAGAGAGATCAACTGACAAAATAAAATTGCCCATTGGCTATGTCTGGGAACTAGACTTCCCCTTAATATCACTGTATGTTTTGCTATAGGTAGTGTTCACCATTTACTAGCACTAATAAAATTGTGTCCTGAATGCAGGGATCAGGGTATGCTCAAAACTTTCCAAACAGCAGACCTGGAGTTTGCTCCTATTTTGAGATGAATGGTTACAATTCATGCAGCTTTTTAACTCGATCTTGCTCTCATATAACCTTTAGTAACTCTGTTGTCATCCAGAAGGACCTTGGCAGGCTTGAGGAGTAGGCCTGTGCAAACCTTATGAAGTTCAACAAGGTGAAGTGCAAGGTCCTGCACATGGGTCAGGGCAATCCCCAGTATCAATACAGGCTGGGGGATGAAGGGATTGAGAGCAGCCCTGCCGAGAAGGACTTGGGGACACTGGTGGATAAAAAATTGGACATAAGCGGGCAATGTGCACTTGCAGCCCAGAAAGCCAATTATATCCTGGGCTGCATCACAAGAAGCGTGGCCAGCAGGTCAAGGGAGGTGATTCTTCCCTTCTACTCGACTCTTGTGAGACCCCACCTGCAGTACTGCGTCCAGCTCTGGGGTCCCCATTACAAGAAAGACATAGACCTCTTAGAGCAGTTCCAGAGGAGGCCCACAAAAAATGGTCAGAGGTATAAAACACCTCTCCTATGAAGAAAGGCTGAAAGAGTTGGGGTTGTTCAGCCTGGAGAAGAGGAGGCTTCAGGAAGACCTTATTGAGTCCTTTCAGTACTTAAAGGGAGCTTATAAGAAAGAGCGAGGGACACTTTTTACAAAGGCCTGTAGTGATAGGGCAAGGAGCAATGGTTTCAAACTGAAAGAGGGTAGGTTTAGATTCAACATAAGGAAGAAATTTTTTATGATGAGAGTGGTGAGACACTGGAACAGGTTGTCCAGAGAAGTTGTGGATGCCCTATCCCTGGAAGTGTTCAAGGTCAAGTTGGATGGTGCTTTGCGCAACCTGGTCTAGTGGAAGGTGTCCCTGCCCACGGAAGGGGGTTTGGACTAGATGATCTTTAAAGGTCCCTTCCAACCAAACCATTTTATGATTCTATGAAATTTCTGTCCTTCCTAAGCAGGCCTCATTACATTCCGTTCTGGATAAGTATTTTTCTTTGAGATCTACAGAAATACACAGTAACTAGGCAGTTTCTGTGAAGCAAAGTACTTACCCAAGGAAACTATGGGCTATCACACAAGAAGGATTATATGCACTCTCACTTACCAAGAGGTTTTAAGAGAACCCAATGCCTTCTTCTAAATGCCCCAATTACAAAAGCCAAGTTTTCCACTTGTTTTTCTTTCCCCCTATCTGTCAAGACTGATCTTTCTACCATTTCCAAATTACTTATTTAAAATTTCCTAAAATAGGAACCTCAGTCCAAATCCAAAGCCCTTGGTTAAAGTTTTATCCAACCAGGACTTTGATAAAATTTCAAGATCTTTATCTGTATTGTCTATCTGTCTTAGGGTTCTCTAGGGTTATCGACTTGACTTTCTGTAGATCAAAACTCTCCCGTATAACCAAAAAACAGGCACAAGCTCATGCAAAAATAAAAGAAACCTTCCAGATTTCTCCTTCCTCATCAGATTCTTTGAGCCACTGGCATGGACCAGAAGCCTGTCACATATTGGGGCACAGTACAAGCACAGAGCAGAAAAATGGTCAGAAAGCATTCCAGTCTTATGTAAGGTAAGAGACAATACACTCTGCAGGTAAAGCCTGCCAACCAAACCAGCACAGAACGTCTACCAGGTCTCCTGTGCACTTGTGTTGCATAGAAGCTCTGATAAGGTTAACATAATGATGCCTTTTAGGCCACAAAATCTATTATAATTTCCATAATCTGAACTAGCACATTATCAGAGATAATTCTGTAAACTGAGAAACTCAGATTACCATTCGATCAATACTCTGAACATTAAAATAAATTCCTATGAGTCCTTATGTGTATCTACTACATCAGTAACAGACTGTAGTATTTGCAGAACTCAGGGAAACTATCAAGTCTATTTGCTTAGTCAAGCAACAAGAGTCCTCTGAATTCCTGGTAAGTTTCTCCAGCCTAATTGACATTAGCTAACAGCTGCACTCAAAAATCTTACTGCTTTTATTAACAAATCCAAGGAAAAAACTCTAGGATATATTGACAGAATCAACCTTCCTTAACCTCCTCCTATGCAGCAGTAGATTTTTCAATAGCTTTTCAAAGAACTAGAAAGTCTGCTTTGGAAACGAATCAGTAGACATTGCAGCTGGCAAGACACCAGTTTTCCCTGACCCATTCCTGTTACCAGATAATGTAATGATATATTTTAATCTTCATCTCTGTTTTATTCTTAAAGATCCTAAATGTAGACATTCATCTATAAGGACCCTTGCCATGGACAAACAGCTTAATAACTTTTGACTCACCCCATCGCATCAGGCTTGGAAGTGAAATGAGGGTGAGGCACTGCGTAGTGCTGTTTTTTTGGCCAAAGCATCTGTCAAGAAAAGAGTCAGGAGAGAAAAGCCACCTACTGAAAAGCAAACATATACCAGTGGAAAAAGGACAAGCCCGAGCTCCTTCCCCTTCTCATCAGTATACAAGGAGTAGTAAAAATCAGGCATCTAGCCACAGTCTGACAACCTACTCTCAGCACACTTCACTGCCACAGAACCCAGGTCCCTCTTGTAGACTAGCACAAGCAGTAGTCCCCAGTTCTAGCAGCTCTTCATCTGCAGAAGGACAAAGGCCAACACACACAGGGTTTCAATGGGCAGCAAGAACTACTTGAAAACAAGCCATTAAAATCAACACTGGTTTACAAAATAGCCCATGTTGCTCTGGATCACTTTGGCTAACTGAATTGTTGGGTGAATAAAAAAAAATGTCCACATTTTCCTGAGTGCCTTGCCCAAAAATACATAACCTGAGACATGTAAGGTTAGTGCATAATGAGCTTCTAATTCTGAACTGGTATCTATAGCTCCTCGACCATGCTGGGCACCAGAGTGGAAAATGCCTCAGACTACTTCTTCTTGGCCAACATGCCTAACTCTCTCACTGATCTTTACATTAGAGAAAAGTGTTCTGCAAAACAATACAGCATTTAATATGGTTTAATACACACCAATTTCTTCNAAGAGTAAGACTGGAAAATGGACACACCAAGAATCAAGGCTTCTTCCTGCCCCACATCAGTACTTCTAAGTATTTTTGCTGATTCTTTTGAAGTCCATCCTGACTGCTGGAAATTTATACGTACAAGAAAACTCAATGTCCTGCAAAGGTCTAA
>VYZV01034352.1:34734-45749 GCA_013401275.1 Pandion haliaetus
GGAGTGCACTGCTTCCAGGGGTCCACTTGTCATTGGCATCTGTAGCAAGCTATAAATGTCTTATATATAACTTATTTTATGAAAAGTGTAAACTAGATTTATTAATGCAAATCCATTTTCATGCAAGTTTTTAATAGACCTTGTTTTATTTAAAATTCCTGTTGCAAAAAATCTGCACAAGTGTGTCCTTGCCCTCTATTTACAAGCAGAGCTAAGAAAGATGTAAAGAATTTCTAAACCTCACATTTCCTTGCTCAGATCATAGCTCAGTAATACAGCAAACCTGGCTGTAAGGTTCACAGAACCAGATCAAAAATCTTCTAGTTATATGACACAAAACATTGCTCAATGGAAACTCATTCTGCTGGTCTGAATTCATTACAGAAGGATGGACAAGTTGAGGTTGTACCAGGAGGCTTTTAGTGAGATCAGGTATGGTCTTGTCTTCCACAGCAGCCCTGAAATCCAGCATGCATGCTAGGGAAGCTACCAGAAATTTGGGCACGTGCCAAAATCCAAATTAGATCCCAGTTCATCTTTCTGGGTGATCTGGTAGTCCATAGTTGTGCACAAATGGTTTTGAAGCCATAGCTTCTGTCTTCTCTAGGGAACACAGACAGGCCTGTCTATTCCCACCAATCTGTACTGCCCTCAAACTTTAATATAGTTTGAAAAGATTCAACAGCAAGAGTACAGGACAAGAGGAAGTCTGGACCACAACACAGTACAGAATAGCAAAAATAGCTTTGTTTACAGTGTTTCAGCAATTCTGGCCAATTCAGCAATTCTAACAGAAGCTCAGAAATACAAATCAAAAGAGAAAAGGCAGCAATAATATCCACCTTACCATTTCAGAGGCTTTCAAATGGCTGAGCTCTTGGTTAGTTTTCTAAGTTGCTGAGGGTCTAAAAAGCGTAAGAGTACAGACACAAAACAACTGTTTCTGGTGAGGGTACTACCTGCAAAAAATCTTGGGAGTCTGATTTTCCAATGAGGCAAAAAAATCATTCTCTCTTTGCACATGCAAACTTCCTAAGAATGATGAGTTTTTCAATTGAAAAATCATATTGCCTCTTGGCAGTACATACAAAAAAATACTGGTGCAAGATAGGTATGGCTGCGTGAAGTCTAATAGCAGGCCTCTTCTGGAAGGCAGTCCAACAGAACTTCTCCACTACCAAGACACCAATGAGATTTGGCTTGGACCACTCCTGTTCACTTCTGCAAGATGCTCTGACAGTGCATAAAATATAGAGAGTTTTAAAAAAATCACTGGGATTAAATACAGATTTGAACCGAGCTCTCCATAGTCTGAAGCAGATCAGAATATTATCAGTCACATTTCAAACATTTCTACCTCATCAGTGATGCACAGCACTAAAAGCTGGTTGATGCTCTCATTTTTTGAGGGGAAATAAAGTACTTAAACCAAAAACATATTAAGCTATTTAATAATTCAGTCATCAGCTGAAGACATGCAAACACACATTATACAACAGTTGTCACATTTAGACCAATGTGTTACAATAGAAATGTCCTTAACCTGACATGATTTGTTAGTAGCATTGTGGTTTTTTCCTACAGTAATTTCACAAGCAGGAGACCAAGGAGCATTTGTAGCTCTTTACTCTGTTCTAAGGGGTTTTGATGTCTGAAATGACGTAAAATGCAACTTCTGCACTATTTGGGCCTTGGCAGTTAACTAAAGCTAAAATTGATCCTCCATCCTATATTGGGCTGGATATTAGAACACCAATCTCACTAACGCAAGCAGACAGCCAGGTACTCCATCCATTATGAAGTACTTTTGAAAACCTATTCCTTATGACATTGGTAGCTTTTCAAACAAGCTGCAATTGAGAATGTATTTTAAGAGGTTAAAGTCAAACATCAATTGGTGTCTGACAACCAGGGAGACATGGGAGAAAAACCACACCTGTTAAAGATGGTCCTAACATACAAGTACATCCCTCAATATTTTCATCATCTCCATCAAGGCTCATTCCTGCACAAAAGAATCTATTTCACTGTATGGGTTTTCCTCTACATGCGGTTATCCTAGCAGAGAAGGAAAACGCTACACATACTTCTATTCTAAGGACCTGGATTAGGACTTCGTGCAGTGTTTGCACAGCACCACAAAAAGTCACAGTCCTGGTTTGTGAATGGGGCTTACACGTACTACTTAACCTGAATTAGTATCTTTTTAAGCTGAGTGAATATTTCCTTGTAAATAAGGGAAAATGTAGATAAACTATTACTTTCTGCCTAACTGTACTTTTAAAAATTCTGCTAATGCTGTGCCATATGTCTAGTACAGTATGTAATGACCTGGAATTAATGAGAAGATACTTGAGGATCTATTATCTTTTTGGTAGCACCTGCTGCAGCTAAGTTTTAGAACTCTACTGAAGATTTATTATGTTTCTATAAAATGTGTTTTTCATATGGGGATTTTCATACTGGAGAAAAACTTAAAAAAACCACCAGAGTGTTTTCTTCCCTCTGTGTGTATGTGTTTGTATGTTCTTTATTCTTTGCCCAATTTATTAAGTTATTATTATTCATAATATTTCCAAATAGTACCCAGAGGCATCACTGAATACATGATAAATACACCAAAAAGTCAGCACTGTAAGTTTTGAACAGATATGAATTAATTCCAGTGAGAGACTTCCCCAAATACTGCAACTAGCCTAAAAATCATGAGGTCTAAAAATTATTTACTAACAGTGCTTTTATTTGCCATTCTTTTTTCAAATTACTAGGAGTTCTATTTGCGTGTTCCTTCATAAGCACCATGGACAGAAACTGCCTTAAAAAATACTGTAATTGAATATCAGATTTTCCAATAAACACATGACTGCAAGACTGTGACTGTAAGATGGGAGAAAGTTCACTATAAAATGTTAAGCAACACTGACATACTCTCAAAACCATAAAAACTGGTAATACAAAGGCTATTGCTGCCTTAATGTACATGAGAGTACAATAGCCAAATATAATAAAAATAGGAGAGGAACATAAGGTAATAACAAGACCATAGCATAAAGAGAAAATACATTTGCATTGAAATAAATATTAATTACTTCTCAATCCAGAATGTGTACATCTATGCATAAACTACACAGTAGCTTAGTCTAGTGTTTGTGCAACATAGTAATATAAAATGTCAGTAAGAACATAGAACTTCTTTCACCTCCCAATAAATTTAAATAAAGCAGAGGTGTGCTGGAAGACAATCTAAGTCAGTCTGCCCAAACTGACTGGGGCAGCACACACACAGTCATGGATAATCCAGTTCATCAGTATTATGCTCTGACCTTTCCATTACGTTCTCCTTGTTGCTAATGCTTGTACCCGTATGCATACAGATAACAGACAAACAAGAGTGGCACTCCAGAGTTTTTTAATGCTTAGTAACATTGGATGTTTCTCCCTTGTCTTAAGGGCAAGGGATTGCTGTCTAAGCATAGGGGAGGAAGCATGTCTGCACTCTAACGCCAAGCTGAGCTGCTACTTGCAAAGTACAGAGCCTAAATACAGCTGGTCTTGTGAGGTCCTTGTAAGTCTGGTTACAGGCCAAACCTCACATATATTTCTAGAGGAAGTCCCATTCATCATCAACTAATGCCTATGCCAATGGCTACAAAAGGTATTCAGGATCCCAGAAGGAGAAGAGTTAACAATGCCTATGCATAGGTGATGGTCAGACATAAGCTTGGTGCAGCTATATAAGAACTTCCAAGGGTTCCTAAAAAACAAAAGGAGGGACAGCCTCTGTTGCTACCCAGATGTTCCACCCGCTTCAGTTTCTAGTTTAGGTATGGTACTGAGCCCAGATTGCCTTTCAGAAATACAGGAGACTATGTAACAAAACTAGTAACAGCAGAAGAGTGAAGTATTTCAGTATGTTACTCCATACTCCTCAACACCCTTTACAAAGCAGGTTCTTCCTATTTTACAAGTAGCAAGACACATGCAAAGCCTCCAGGATTTGCCCAAGGTCACAGAGATCAGTGCCAGTGTAGGCAAATCAAAGCACCTCACTAGAGGTTATTTGCTGTGTTTATAAAACACTGAATTTGTGATTTCTCTCCAATTTCTATTTGCAACAGACTAAAGTGACAGAGATCTGATTAAGGATTCTTAGATCAGGTGTGGAGAGAATGCTTTTCAAATACGTTGTGGATAAAGGTTAAACAAAGGGGGATTTTAGAGCCACTGAAAAGAGTAAATTGCTTTTGCACACATTTCTCCTGTATTCATTTTTCTGCTGTATAAAACTCCTCTTGAAGTTGAGGTGCTGATTTTTCCAAGTGTTTTTATTACTGCAAAAATAGCAAGGTAAACTGAGAATTTCCCTGGCCTAAGGGATCTTTACATTTATTTAGTTTTTGATGTGACAGACACAGTTTATCACCTGACTCTTTAGGACTAGTATGCTATTCAAAAACAGTGAAACAAGACATCCAATGTCAGTTGGAAGGACGCAGAGCTATAACCAATAACTGTTTAATTCGAAATACATAAACAGGCCTAGAAGCAATTGAATCCCCATTCAAAGATAAGTGCTTTAATCAGCTGGCCAGTGGGTCTTGTGGTGTCCCTTGTCCCATGAATCCCAAATTGCACGCAAGCTAGCATTTTAAAGGTGTTTTCAGTTTGTGTGGTAGGGTTTTGGTAGCCGGGGAGGGGGCTACAGAGGTGGCTCCTGTGAGAAGCTGCTAGAAGCTCCCCCGGCTCCAAGTCAGAGCCACCTCTGCCCAAGGCTGACCCAACCAGTGATGGTGGTAGCACCTCTGGGAGAACAGATTTAAGAAGGGGAACCTGCAGTGGGGGAAGAGATTGGAATGTGAGTGAAAACCTTATGCAGATACCAAGGTCAGTGAAGAAGGAGGGGGAGGAGGTTCACCAGAGGAAGTGATTCCCCCTGCAGCCCGTGCTGAGACGGCAGGCTGTCCCCCTGCAGCCCATGGAGGTGAACAGTAGAGCAGATATCCACCTGCAGTCCATGGAGGACCCCACACCAGAGCAGGTGGATGTCCCCAAAGAAGGCGGTGACTCTGTGGCAAAGCCTGCGCTAGAGCAGCCTGTGTCTGAAGGACTGCAGCCCACGGAAAGGACTCGTGTTGGAGAAGCTCGTGGAGAACTGTCTCCCATGGGAGGGAGCCCACGCTGGAGCAGGGGAAGAGTGAGGAGTCCTCCCCCTGAGGAGGAAGGAGCGGCAGAGACAACGTGTGATCCACTGACCCCAAACCCCATTCCCCGTTCCCCTGCGCTGCTGGCAGGGAGGAGGTAGAGAAAATTGAGAGTGGAGTTGAGCCTGGGAAGGAGGGGGGGGTGGGGGAAAGTGTTTTAAGATTTGGTTTTACTTCTCATTTTCCTTGTTTTGATTTGATGGGCAGTAAATTAAATTGATTTTGTTTTTCATGAAGTTGAGTCTGGTTTTTGCCCATGACTGATCCCTTCCTGTCCTTCTCTCGACCCATGAGCTTTTCTTTATACTTTCTCCTCCCCATCCCACCAGGGGGGGAGGAGTCAGCGAGCGGCCTCATGGTGCTTTGTTGCTGGCTAGGCTTAAACCATGACAAAAGGATAAAGGAAAAATGCTCTCCTACAGCCCGGAAGGGACATATGGGCTTGAGCCCACTCAGGCAGAGGAAGGGTCTCATGGTTTATATAGGTGAAAAGTCTAACCACAAGGTCCTGCGAAAAAAGGATAAATCATCCTTCCTCTACACTCCTCCACCCTTCTACCTGAAGCAGCAGCTGTAAGTGGTTTTTTTCACTGAGATTTGATGAATGCCTGGTAAATACACAGTGGCAGCAGCTACTAGAACAGCCTTGCTGGGACATGGACACTTCCTCCTGACACGGCACAGGCAGAAGGCATGAAGGTATCCTGAGTTTTAGGCTGTAGCTGAGCCAATGTTCCCAGGACTGTAATTCTAGATTTACATGCCTCAATTCTTGACAGCTTCAGCTTTAATCAGCTGGATTCTGGGTTTGGATTAATCCCTACATTGTATTAATCCCTACATTTGTATCATTCCCTACAATAAACATGTCTGTATCACAACTTCACCCATATTCTGTGCAAAAAATAAGACTGACGTGGACTGAGGAGAACCAGAGGTCCAGATCACTACAAAATTATAACTCAAGCCATGTGTGAAAAGAAAACAATAAAGACATGAAAACATGTGAGATGGCCAATAGCAAAAAACTAGAAAGATGAATACTCAGAAAACACAGACATGTAATGGTGGATAAGAATCCTAATGAACTAGTTTCCACTCCAGAACTCAAATAAAGTTTTCCATTGCCTCATATATTGCCAAATCATTTGTCTACCATATTAGCCAAACACCATGAAAGCAGACGAGAGTAAAACAGATCTTGAAAAAAGTTCAGTGAAGATAGAAAGCAATCAATAAGTTGTCACATCTTTCATATTACATGCAGTATTTTTGCAAGTATTTCTCTGAATAAAAAGTGAGTTCAGTTTTAAATATGGGAGTTCTTATGACCTATCAATTGATACAAAAACCACAGAAATGTAGCAAAGAACAAAGTGAGAGTAACAGGACAGAAGATGATTTACTAGAAACTAAAGCAGGTGGATGGGGATTCAGCTTTCTGGTTTGCGACTGGAGGAAAGCAGTTTTCTACACAAAACCTTTGCACAAACATGGAGACAGTGAAAGAAAGAACAATCTGTATTAACAGCTAACTATCAGGAATAAAGATGAGAACTTCTACAATGTAATTGTGGAAAAAAATGAAAGGCCTATGAGACAGACTTGCCAGGAATACTGCCTCAAATCCAGTAACAGCTAGTAAGAGCGTTCAGTAAGTACCAACATTCAAGGGAAAAAAAGAAAAAAGAAAGGAAAAAAAAAAAAAAAAAAACCCGGGGGAAAANTACCTTTCTTCACATAACCAGAACCAAGAAATGGAACAGAGTGGTTGATCGTTGCTGCGTAATCATTGCTGAGCAACGCAGTGCTGAGGGGTCATGTCTTGTAGTAAGTTGGACCTTTCTGCAATCAGCATGTAACTACAGGCATCGGAGATTCCTAATCAGAGAATTGTTTGGGGCATTTGATTCTTTCATATAGCAGAGAGGCTTGAACTGCACCTGACCTTAGAGAAATGGTTGCAAACAGCAAAGGTAAGTGATCTGACAGGAAAAAGGTTAAAACAGTAATAGTCAGAACAAGTACTGAAGCCCAAGGTAAAAAGAAAACAAGAAGCAGAACCGATACACATGTATTCAGGTCCAGGCTACATGGACAGGGTGGGGGATGGAGAAGGCAAAAGAAAGACAAGCACATCACGTGCTGAAAATCACTATCTTTTAAAAAACACAACCATTCAGAGAAGAAAGAAGGCAATGTATGCAGTGATTGAAGGTGTAGAGGTTTCCAATTAAACAGAGCTACACAATCTGACTTCAGCAAATCCAAGGGCTATCAATGTGTACACACTATAGGAAAAAACTGACGACAATTCAATCACCACATTGGCATCTATGGTATTAGGTCAATGACCAATTCTGTTCCAGCAGGATTGAGTATCCAGCTGCAATGTTATCCCTACAACACTGACAAGACAGTAACAGCAGACCATAATACTTGTGAGCAAAAGTTGATGATAGACAATAAAGCCATGCAGAGGCCAAGGGGCAAATGCATGATGTTCATAGGAGATCCACAAAACCAAGAGCAAGTACTGCATAAAGCTCACAGTAGCTGACATGCAGGAGAACCAACCACTTCTGGGAAGCACAAACTATGGATTTAACCACAGTACAACATCAGGAAATCTTAATGGGACGCAGGAGGGAGAACTGTCACCAGAGGCTTTATGCTGCATTGTAATTACAATCAAAAAATATATTTTGAGGTAAGGGACTAAAACACGGCAAGCTAGAGCTAGAAACAACCAACCCATATAGCCCAGGAGGCTAGTGAAATACAGAATTCATGGGAGTCATTGAAAAAGATCATGGAATTAAAAGCATTTCTGCACCCACTGAAATGACCACAGAGGTGATGATCAACGATAAAAAAAAAAACATTTATGAACACTGAGGACTGCCTTTTGACTTGAATCCACTTTCTACAGCACTGAATGGGGAAGTGTCTGCTCACACGTTACTGCTGCACCTTCTCTAAGTTGGGAGATCTGGAGATGTTCAAGCATGGACCATTGAAACAAAAGCAAAGTTTGCCATAGGTAGCACATCTGTTGTGCTAGGTTCAGACATGGGACTGAAGAAGATGCAACCAGAATGTGGTGAAACACAGAAGCACTGTGGTGCCAGTTCTTCCCATCTATCCATGGAGGAAGGCAGAAGCAGCAGTAGAGAAAACCAAGAGACTACACAGCAGAGGTGAGAGGGAAAATATGGACTCCCACTCAAGAATGTTGAAACACTGCAATTATCTCCTTCCAGAGGACAGTCAGGATTCTACTTGGTCTCTTCAGAATAGACAACTGCAGCCTAGCAGAAATGACCATCAAGCCAAGAAAAGAGATAAAAAAGTCCAACCCAGGGAGGCATCCTACTGAAGCAAAGAAGCCAAGAACCTAAAACCATTGCAAACAGACGATCTGGGCTGCTTCCAGCTCTGAAACAGCCACACAAAGGAAACAAGCTAAACTGCCGTGGAAAACACATTGTACTAGACAGCTATGGACTCGGGGAAGTGGGGTGGGGAGAGAGCAGTGGAGAAGGTAACCGTGGATTAAATGCAGAGAAATGGTCCAAAAGGGTGATCAGGGCAAGCAAAGAGAGCCTTTTGCTTGCTTTATGTTGAAGGGGCAGAATTCAAGCTTAAGGATCACTACAGTGTCAGCCAACAACAAAGACCTCTACAACATCATTAATTACAGGAAATGACTGATCAGTGTTTACCAGAGCGCTAGGTGTATGTCATCCAAAGGGTTTGTTATTAACAGCCACATCCAAAAACATACTACAAATTGGCAACCATGTATCTTGTATGCTGCCATGCAAGATACAAGAATTACATAGGACACTGCATGGGACTTGCAGGGTGGTGCACAGGTAGCAGCAGGAAAACTTCAGAGGAGCAGCAGAAATTTAGTTTGTTCATCTATGGACTGAATATCAGCCAAAATTGTCACATCAGGGTTAAAACAGTTCCCTTAACCTATGGCTGTTTTACTTTCAGGACTCCCAAGTTCCCTCAGGTTATTTCCCAGCATGTGAAATGATTTCCACTCATGCAAAGTGAGAGTAAATCACAACAATTCTGTTGCGGCAGAGGGTTATTCCTCCTTGCCCAGGCTGTTAATGACTGCCTCAAGCACAAAGCATTGGAGAGGCAGGCTGGAAATGATAATGAGTTAAGTGATCAGCCAAACATATTAAATGCTATGATGATCCAATTGCACTGAATTAGCATATTTTGATAAAAATGTACATTAATAAATGTTAATATAAATTCTTAATATTTGAAATTCTATAAATTCATTTTGAATGCATTGATTTTCCAGAAATCTGAAAATATCAGCAAGGTTCAGCTGGCAATTCTCTTCTCGGGGCTTCATAACTGTGGGCTCAGTTCCCAGCCAAGAGCTGGCATTTTCTGCAGTATTACTAGAAGCACTTATTTATTTTTTTAAATACAACTTCAAGTATGACATCACATCCACAATGAATTTTTCTTGCCTAGGATGAAATTACTTGCCATCTCTTCATACCACCTGGAAACTGTGAGTTTAAACATCTTGTTCTCTGCAGCTCTTGTGCCCTGGAACCACTTCATGCACATCGCTCTCTCTTTGTGTTTCTACACACTAACCAAACTTCCCCAAGGAGCCGTGACTGGACCTCTTCCACTCCTGCTGCTGCCAAATGTCCATAACATCCACTGAGCTATATTGTGCTCACAGCTACTCTCCTAAAACCGTAACTGGGACTATTCTGTTGCATCATCCTCTGGTCCATCTGTGTATTTACCTTTTGCCTCTTGTCCATCAGGAACATTGTGTACAAACTGTGCCTATCACACCTGGCCCTTCATCCATGAGCAAAGCCCACAGGTGCTCCTGGAGTATAAATAATCACATAAACCATCGATTTTCAAATCTCACCAGGACACATTATTCTGCTCTTGCCTGAAGCTCTTAATTTGCTTCTGCCTTTGCCATTACTTATGATTAAAAGCCCTGACTCTGTTATTTAACTCCGTGAAGCATGCAGCTTGTATTAGCTGGTGTACAATGCAAGCTGAATCTTACAACTTGAAACACTTCATTATATTAAAAAGAAAAAACAGCCTTATGATTAATTTTGATTTCAAGCCACAAAATGAAACAGTTTAAAGCCATCTTAAATATATTTCTCACAGTAGGAAACAGAATAAACCGACAAAACAAACTAAACATTATAATCAACCCAATTATTACTTTCTATTAGCCAAGTGCTTAAGGGATGAAAAACACCAGCATTTTAACCCCAGTGAAGCATTACTGAGACATTATCCTGGGGAATGGTTTCCCCCCTACTTTCAGCTTAATCCTCAAAAAAAGTTTTGCCTTTCTTTTAAGGCCATTCAGGTGATCGATCTTACAGGTGTGCAAGTGACAAATTAAATCTTAGGACTAACTTTTGGTTCAGTGGTCTTCCCATCTCTCACGCAAGAGCATTGGCAAGAAATATGATGAATGCTGCATAATAGTTGTTCATTTAATAATACAAAAAACATGCACATATACTAATTGCACGGCACTGAGCCAAAATCTGGCAACAATATCGAAAGGGTGAAGGAGAGGGGGATCCAAAAGGGGGATACATGACGCAAATAAATAACCAGCCGATCTCGCATTGCCCAGTTTGGCACTGTGCACGGCTCCAGGTCACTGTCTGGGAATAAAACTGCCTCCCCCTCCTCCCTGGGGTTTAGAGGAGCACGCCGGGCGGGATTTAAGCCTTTTTTCTCCTCAGACACAGGGGCAGCCCCACACTCTGCCAGCCG